>JAOUQT010024688.1:0-11653 GCA_025769995.1 Xyliphius kryptos
ATAAATTTTCTGCTATCACCCTCATCTGGCAACCTGCTCCTTCCAGCGCGCCGCTGCGCGCTTCATGTTTTGTTCGCAACGCGCATGCGTCACAAAGTGGCATTTGATGTATAAATATATGTAACGAATGCAGCAACTGTGTTTATGTTTAAATTCTAATTTGGTTTAAGTACATCATTAGAAGCTTAGTTATTTTATGCTGTGTTGATATCTTACACATTATGAAATAAATAGCCTTATTTTTTTTTTTCAACTCACACACCTTTGTTTTACATATTATATAATTAGAAACTGCTTTAAATTGGTGTACAAATTTATTAGTATTGATTGGTACTGCATTCAGTAGGCAGTGTAAACAGAAGTTTACACTGCCTACTGAATGCATTACCAGACAAGATATTGGATATTGTCAGTGTATACCCAATTAAACTGCAGAAGGAACCATTAAACTCAAGGAAGCAAAAAGCGTTTAGATTTCGCAAGAACATGATGGGAAGGTGTCTGCCAAGTTTGCGACGGTGAAGAGGTTGATAAGTAACGTTTTGAAAGCCTTGTTTGTAAAATCAGAATGTTACGAAGGTTACTGGTAACGAAAAAAAATGTAAATTGGAGATGTGGGAGAGAATGTACTTGTCAAAAGAAGGTGTTCTGAGTTGCTTGTTACGATGTAATGACTTCTTTGTGTACAACGTTTGCTGTGTGACCCAGTGGCTGGAGTATCGGCTGAGCTAACTCTGGAGCAGGCCACGTAGAACTGGCCGTGCAAGAAGCAGTCGTGCCTCAAGTCCAAACCTATGACCTTGAGAGACTGACGCTGATACTTGTTAATAGTCATTGCGAAGCACATTTTGGATTGGGGGATTTCTTTGGGGAATTTTTGATATCTCAATGAATGTACAAACAATCTTTATGACTGTCGAGGTTATCCTATATCTGCCAAATTTGAAGTTTGTGGAGTGGAAGTGGAAGTGAGTGGAAGTGCCCAATTTAATCAGGGACCGTGTTTCAGATTGGGTTTCCTGGTGGGCCACCCGGTGGGATTTTGAAAGTGAAAACTGCTTAGTTGTTCCAAGTGCATGGTGGGGAATGACGGTGCCAAGTTTCAATCCTGTAGGTACTCGGGAAGTGAGAGAGTTAGTGATGAGTGAGTGAGTGAGAGAGGGCTTTGGGTTTTAATGGTATAGATATATTAGTAGTTTTTACTGAAGTATGGGACCGCAGTATTTCTGCCACCTCTGGCTATAATACAAAATCATAAAGTAGTATTCTGTTAATATGTTTATGATTTGAAGTATTTTTGTTCCAGTGTTAAAACCAGGAGTTGAAACAAATGGGGTGGGATGAACATTATTTTTGAACATGTTGTTGATTTGTTAGATCCTTTATGAGTTTTTCAAATGTAATCTAAACTTTGGGAAAGTCAGACCTCACATATTGAACTCCCTTGCTCTTTAAATGTCCTCGGTTTCAATGGAGGCCACAGTGTGCTTCTCTAGGCCATGTACTAAACTTTTATCTCCACCACCTGCGTTCTCCCATAGAGCACTGCTGAGATTTTTAAAATCTGTTTTTCAAGGTTTATAATCCAACAAATAAATCAGAGGTTTGAAAACCGATGTGGAGCTGTGGTGGTGTGCTGCTCTGCTTGGAGCTGACCGATTTTATGCTGTGACTATCGATACTTAGTTAGGGTAAAAAAAAGTGATCATACAGAACCATATTGATGGTATAATTCCCTTTTTATTGCCACGCAGTCACATGACTACCTTACAGAGAGCATGTAGCACAGCCTCTTAAAGGAACATGAACGTTGCTGACAAAAAAGAAAACAACTTTTATTTTATTTTTTTTTAAGATAACGAAAATACTGATATGAGCAAAATGATGTCGATTATCGTCATAAATTTCGGTATCGGTAAATTTTCGGTATATCGCCCCACTATATATACAAACTCATTGCATTGCTTTTACAGAGCAAGATGATCATTGTTTTTCTCTGAAACCATCCGTAAGACTCACTTAGAACTTCCCAAAACACACCTCTTCCACAAACACTTGCTATAAAAAATAAAATAAAAAAATGGAGCCAGAATTAGTAATGTGTAGGTTGTGATGGTACTACAGTTTAGTTGTTTTTCCTAAACTACTGACTTGTGTTGTCATCTCATTTGTAAGTCGCTTTGCATTTAGCGTGTGCTGAATGACGAAAGGTAAATGTAATCTGCAGGTTTATGCAATTGACCCATGGCATGGAATGTGTGAAAGTGAGAGAGTCCTTCATGCCATTACGGTGTAAGTTTATGCTGACTTTGCATTTCTTTAGAAAGATAAAAGAAAAAAGGTAGTCGGAAAAATTGTAAGATGAAAATCTGGAGATGAGTCATCATTGATGTATCTGAGTGTATGTGTGTGTGTCTTTTCGCTTTACACACAGTCTCACTTCTTCATCAGTTCCGTCGGGATGTCTCTCAGCCAAAAGGCACGATGCTTCTCCTATACACACTGACTCCTTATTGAAATTGTACACAATGCTGCTTTATTGTGCTTCAGGGGGGTCGTTACTTTCCCCTTTTGTGAATTTCAATGAATTCACCTACTTTTGTGCAGATTAATCCTCTCTACTATTTACATGTTAAATGACCAGACAGGTTGTATCATGTCATCCGGTGCAGAAGAAGTACCTGAGAAAAAGCTTCATGTTTGATCAGATCCTTAACGTTGTGGCAAATATAAATTTAGAATGAAATCCAGTTGCTCTTTCGGCTTTAGAACTTGTAACATGCGGGAACTTGTTTGTAACTCTGCTTAAGGTCTTCTTTAGGAACACTTGAGTCACATAATACTTAACATCCTGGAAGTGAAGTCATAATGCATAATAATAATAATGATAATAATAAATTCGCACCAAGCTGCTTGGCAATTGCCCCGTAGCCCTTTCCAGCCTTGTGGAGGTCAACAATGTTGTCTCTGGTGTCTTTGGACAGCTCTTTGGTCTTAGCGTATTAGTAATTGGAGTCGTATTGATTGTGTGGGGTGGACAGATGTCTTTATGCAGCTAAGGATCTCAAACAGGAGCTTCTGGAGTTTTTGGAGGCAGACTAACGGGTCTTTAAGGCCAGAATTTTTGATGATTGGCAGATGTTCAAATACTTTTTGCAGCAGTAACACACAAATTATTGAAAAATACTACATAGTGATTTCCACACAATCAGTACGACTCCAACTACTCCCATGGCTAAGACCAAAGAGGTGTCCAAAGACACCAGAGACAAAATTTTTGACCTTCACAAGGCTGGAAAGGGCAATTGCCAAGCAGCTTGATGGAAAAAAAAACATCTTTTGGTGCAATTATTTAAAAATGATAAAGCTAACATGACTGTCAATCTCCCTCAGACTGGGGCTCTTTGATCCTAAGAATTATGGCTCCATATGAAGCATATCAAGGTTCTGAAGTGGCCTAGCCAGTCTCCAGACCTAAACCCTACGGAGCTCAAACTCTGTGTTTCCAGAAACCTGGCTGATCTGGAGATCTTTGTGGAGGAATGGGCCAAAATCTGCTGCAGTGTGTACAAACCTGGTGAAAAACAAGAAACGTTTGATCTCTGAAATTGCAAACGAGCGCTGCTGTACCAAATATTAACATTGGCTTTCACAGGTGTTCAAATACTTATTTGCATCAGGAACACACAAATTATTTACAAAAATCATACATTGTGATTTAAATTTTTATCATGTCTCTCCCAGTGGACATGCACCTAAGAGGAACATTTCAAACCCCTCCATGATAGTCACAGGGTGAGAGTCACAGGGTGTTCAAATATTTATGTGTTAATTGAGCATACGTACCCAGAGCAGTGGGCAGCTCTGTGCACGGTGCCCGGGAAGCAATTGGGGTTTGGTGCCATGTTCGAGGGCACTTCAACCATAATACTTGGTGGGTCCAAGAATCGAACTGGGAACCTTCAGGCCACAAGGCTACAACTGTGTTTACCATATAGTTTTGATTGAATTTATTCCGCCCGACTTTATTTGAATTGTAAATAGAAAAACTACCCTGACAGCTGGATGTTTGGGTACGTTTTTCCCATGCAGCGTGGAAATGGACGGCAATTTTGAGCTTTTAAGTGCATCCAGTGCAGCGGCATTAGCCTTTTTTTATGTGTACTCACTGACCGCATGTCGTACAGATCCATCCTGCTGTTGTAGATTATATACATTATGTATTGTAACTAAGCAACAGTGCAACTGCGCCGCTTTGTTTGTCTTTGTGACTGTGCTGCGATGGACATGTAACCTGTAGAGGGCATTTCAGTATCTTATGATGATGATGATGAGCTGCTTATCAATTAAGAGAATAATTTATGATTCTGTAAATCTACAAAAGATGCTCACATGTTCTTGTTCTGGTTCTGGACCATTTGGTTGTTTTTTCTTGCCATCCTTCACACCTTGTTGCTCTTTTACCCTCGTCCCCCACCATCCCCCAGCCTCTTCATCTGTGCTGGGCACTTGAGGACCAGCATGAGTGCACATCCAGACTTCCAGTTAGAATGCCATAGCTTACCCATTCGCATGGCAGATGCAGGATTTGGATCTTCTCCTCCTGTGGTTTAGGGTATGGGTTTGAATAATTCATTGATGTGCTCTCACTCTCTCCCTTTCTTACTCACTATGTCTTATTATCTCTCTCTCTTCTATTTAATCAGAGCTACTTGTGTTTTTTTTCCGATGTGGTGTTCTGCTTGTTCTACATGGCTGAGAATTTCCTTCAGTATCACTGAATTCCAGATGCTTACAGAGTACGGCAGATCACGCCTGATTACATTTTCATTAGGTTTTAAGACAAAATGAGATTATAGGCAGGTTGTTTATGCGTTTAGTGTCAGAAAATGCTCGTGCGAAATGGAGAATATTATTTTGTTGGCTCAGAATAGGGCCTCTGAATCATCTCGCACACAGGGCTGTTGGTTTTGGTGTATTGCGATCATAAAAAGATGCTTTTTATAACTCTTCTGATGTCAACTGTCTAGTCTTGTACAGATCATGTCCCAGACTCCCCGAGTGTATTCACCTTCTTTGCGGTTCCCATGCAAAGTTCAAACGGGCAATTTTGTGGTATTGAAGATGATGTGGCCTTTGAGGACGTTTCTTGTTTCTGAAGCCCTTCCCTCGCAGATGTCTTCTGATGGTTATTGGGCTGCAGTCAGCAACAGTAATGGCCTTCATTTGAGTAAAGGATCGTCCCGTGTCTTGACGGACAGCCTATCGAATCCTGTGGCTCAGTGCTGGTGAATTTTTGTTTTTGTCTACCACTTGACTTTTTTGTTCCGTGACCCTCAGGATCATTTAAGTGCAAAATGTCTTACTGCGTCCAAACTCAGCAGCATTGGCACGTTGTGAGAGGCTTTGCTTATGCAGCTCAACAATCCCACCATGTTCAGTCAGTCAGCTTTTTTGCTTTTTCCCTTAGGAGATCTCAACAGTGTAAATACTTGACAGAAAATGACATAGAATCCAAATTTTTGTGCAGAATTTGGCTTTTAAAAGCTGTGGTCTTAAACTTTTGATCAGCTGAAAAAAAACTAATTACATTTAAAAAAAAAAAAAAACAAACCTGGCTGCTCAAAAGTTTTTGTGAAGCTCCAATAGTGCAAAATGCAAATTCTTGCAATTTTTTAATGGGTTTTAAGATTTTGATCAGGAGTGTATAAACTCTGACCCTCTCAAATCGAGGTCATGTGATGTAGGAACTTAGAATGTTATCTTTATGTTTGATGAAGATGAGAGGAGCCTTTATTAGTCCCACCATGGGAAATTAAAATTCTCAGCAGCAAAGTGACAGTAATTGGAAAGTTACTTTTTACATCTTGGATGGAAATAGAAATCAGTATCTACAAAATAAAAAATACAATTATGTTACATGACGGTACAAAATGAAGACAATAAAAAAAAAAACACCCAAAGCAACAACAAAGTATTGAACATATAATGATTAAATAAATAAATGCTTATTTCAAAGACATGTAGTGCACAATGTACTGCATATCATATTTGTCATTCAAGTGGTTTAAGTTGAAACAACAGTTGCTAGGCAACTTGGCCAATATGAATGCAAGGGCCACTTAGCATCTAGCTACAAGAAGGCACCCACCCAAAAGGTCCAATTCAGATAATTTAATGCCGGTGACGGTGGAAACAACTCCCTGCCATAAAAAGTAATTAAAAACCAACAAAAAATAATAAAAGACAAATTTACGAGTAAAAATTTACAGCAAGCACACGATCATATATTAGCGTATTGGTGGGTCCAGAAGCGAAGTCCTGGCTTTTGTTCTCCAAAGAGTGGACAGGGTCTTTCTTTGTGGTTTGTATGTCCTCCCTATGCCTTTTCTCTGGTAGCACTGGTTTACTTTTACCAAGATCTGTCATTTTAGTGAACTAATCTTAGGGGCAAAGAAAATGTCTGGTGACCTGTTTAGAATGTTTCTTCAACTTGAATTCACAGAAAGTTACAAAAATGTTTTTGGACAATAATTTGGGTCCATGCAGACATGAGATGCAAGCTTTACACAAATAGGAGCGTGTCAGCTTTGTCTAGGAATCAAACACCGGGTCTTACTACTGTAAGGATGGCATGCTAATAACGCTCCATTTGCAATGCAAACCAAATCAGAACTATGAGATTCAATACAATTCTGACAAAACTGCATAAAAAACAAACTATATCAGTGAGTGAAGTATCTGTAATGGTATAGATGATGTTTGCAAAGCTGATGTGTGTCTCTCTTTTCTCTCTTTAGAAATCCTTTTCTCTGGTGATCGAGGTCCTCGACTATGACAATGAAACGTTAGAGCCAGGTAAGCTGGGTTCAAGTTCAAGTAATTTAATTGTATAGCGCTTTTTAGAACCGTGCGTCGTCACATGGCAGCTTTGCACAGTTCTAAGCCTAAACCCCCAAAAAGCAAGCCGAAGCGACCGTCGCAAGTAAAAACTGAGGGGCTCGTCAGATGAGTCTGTGATTGGGTACGAGATACGATGGGGAAAATCTCCATACCATCTGGTGGCATTTGGTAAAACGTGTATTGATAGGAAATGAGGAACGCAAAGGTAAATGTACTGGAAGAATAAGGGGACATTTTTGCATATCTAATACAAAATGATGCTGAATAATTATTTAGGGATCAATCAAAAGGTATTTGACAGGCAGGAGAAATAATAATAAAACCTGCTTACATCAGTGAAAAGAGAGAGAGAGAGAGGGTTTAACATATAAAGGTTACTCACTGAGACCTGTTTCATTTCCTGTACTGTATTGTTATTGTATTTTTTGTATAATTACACACACACACACACACACACACACACACACACACACAGGATGCTTATTTGTGCAGTTGTAAGAAAAACAGCTCTAATGTCCCCTGAATGCACGGATTACGCAGTCACACGCATACCACAAAACACATACAAATGTGCAGCTTTGGTCATTCAGAATAATAAATAGCGCAAGAGGCCATTAAACAAGTATGCAGACACACAGCGGTGCACGCATTCTTCTCCTTCATTCTTTTTTTCCCTCCTCGGCTGCGGTTCCCTCCTCCATGCCCGCTCGGGGTTTGTCAGGATGGAAACCAAAGTGCACTATTTGGACTACGGTATCGGGACACAGACATATTACACCTATAGTAGCTTTTATGACGTCCCGTCCAAAATTAGTTCCCCCAGTGCGGCTGTTAAAACATACTCTCTGCTGGGTTTAAAAGAATTTATGCCCGTTACCTCAAAGTACATTTGTGAGGTTTAACACTGAGGCTGAATGAGGGCCTGACTCACATTCTCTTTCTAATTAATCTCTAAATTATTATTATTATTATTTTTTTTTTTTACACAAATTGTACCCAACCATGCCTCCTTTTTTGGACCTTGCACTTCCCACAAGGGCAACATCAAAGTGAAAATGACCTTCCCCAAACTGTTCCCACAAAGTATGCTTGATGTTGTACATCTGTGGCAATGGAACCATAATTATTTAAGGTTTATATGTTTTGTTAGATAAAGTATTAACAGGCGTAAAAAATTGCTGCACAGATTGATTTTTAAATATAAAATAAAGGCATTTTGGAAAGTTACTATTCATAATGAAAGATAAAAAAAAAAGTTCTTTTGAAGTCTATCTTGATCATGATTTTCATTTTAGCCAATTTTTTTATTTTTATTTTTTTAAATGGGTGGGGGGAGTTATATAATTCCATGTCACAAGTTCTTATTCACAGGTGCCCAGTAGAGCACACGCACGATTGGTCACTATGCAAATGTTACCGGGCAGAAATAATGTCATATGTTATTAATGGAATAAATTGTTTTATTATAAATAGTATTGGCCTCACACACACACACACACACACACACACACTTGCGCACATTGTCACGGCCACCACCTTCCATTCATCAGTATTTTCTTAACTATTATGTTGCCCATAGGTCACTTTCAGAATGTTCCTGTATTCTAATCCCTCGTTCTTACTAACCTTCTCTCTTGACATTTATTGCATCTGCTCTGCTTTCCTCATATGGAGCTCCATGTGAAAGGCTTAACCCTGCCAACAAATTGAGTGAGTTTAGTATTAGAGCCCAATTTTTTTTTATTCAGATAAGGATTACAGCACTGCGGCTCACCTGGTATATACTGTCTCTGTTCATTGTGTGTATGTGTTTGTGTGTGTCTGTGTGTGCGCGCACAAAAATAACCCTTAATCCACCGTGACTTTCATTCACTCTTTTATTCAATATCAATTGTTAAACAATCCATCAACACATACGCACACAGAGGGAACGAGAGAGCCATTAATGAAAAATCACTGCGTTTTACACTCAGTTAAACATAGTAATAGTGGCTCTTTCATCACATGTAGATTGTGTTTCTCACAGATCCCCCGATGGAAGAGATGTGACCCTGATTTGCATGAATAGCTATAACGGCCAGTGTTTTCTACAGTCCTGTTACATAATGCTGTGACTCTATTATAGTCATTGGCTTTGATCTTAATTATATTTAGGAACTTAATTTTTCTGTCACATACCCATCAGGGGTCCTCTAAAATAGGTCAGTGGGTTCATGTAACTCAAGCTCTGTTAAGCTCTTTAAAAGTAAAGTGCAAAATTAACCGGCTTTCTAGAACCAAAGATTAAAAAAGTTTGCTCAAAATTTAAATCATTTGCTTGTTTTGTTGCATTTAATTTGGATTTCTGGAAATCCGTACCCTAATTTACAATATCAATCATTTTACATTTTACCCCATTAAATAAAATAGCTTTACTTCTTTGTTCTGTTTACTTTAAATTCGGCCGAAAGTCCTACGGTGTGCACGTCTGTGGAAGTCGATCAATGTTCCTCATGCTGTGTTTCTTTTCGGGATTCCAAATATAGATCGTTCTAACGCAATATCTCATTGATCCATTAAAATCTCTGACACCAGAGGAGCTCAGCATGTGCTAAGCCACCTCGAACCTTCTCCCTTCTCAAGGACGAGCAGAACATGACAAGGTCATGAAGCAGGAACTCTCGTGTTGCTCACTTGAACTGATGATATTTTAAACATGGTTACTGCAGACCGAATATTTGTTGAGACATTCTGCACTTGTAATGTGTAATGATACATAATGGTGGGTTGGGTGTCTGCAGTGGGGACTAGAAAGGACAAAATGATCTTCTTTAACACGCAAGATTCAGTAAAATATCTTTGCGCTCCTGCAAAAAAAAGACGATTTAAACCCCAAACTGCTAAATGTTAAGCTTTTAAGGTTCCAACAGCAAATAATTCATTCTTAAAGTTCTCAATCTGCGCAAATACTCTCTCAGTTTACTCTTGATGATTAAAACTGCAAAAATAACATGGCATGATCTTGAACACCAAGATAAAATCACTTGCCGACCCGCAGTGTAGCATACGCCACCACGAACTCCGGAAGTATTGATGTAGTCAGCGTATTGTTGAGCGGACTGTATAATTATGCTTTCATGACTAAGAACGGATGGCACGTCTCTGAAGGTATCCCAATGTTGACCGAAGGTTACAGCCAAAGTTTGAGAGTTTCGTCAACGACATTTTTCCAGAAACAACCGATAGACACAAACCGTTACCTGTGTGTTATACACACAAAGAATGTGGTGTGGTAGGTGTTGACTCTTACAAAACACATTTACGATAGAATATATACATACTTTAAACACTATACAAAATACATTTCTACAGGGCTGTTATTAATGGTGATCGGCCACCTTCAGCCTGCTGCCCCAGCATGCAACAGCATAAAGGATAGCACTCGCCACCATAGACTCAGAAAAGATTGTTCTGCAGATGTTAAAGGACCTCAGGCGCCTTCCTGTAGAGGGTTTCTGTGTTTTTACCCCAGTCCAGTTTGTCTATGGACACTCCTGGGTATTTGTAGTCCTCAACAGTGTCCACCCTTGATGGACACTGGGGTTCATATAAAACTCATGAAGGTTTAGAATGTTTTGTCTCCCATCCAGGGGAGAACATCTCGGGCGTGGGGCAGATACATCCAGGACAGGGTGCCAATCCATTGCTGGGCACACACTCACTCATACATCCACATACACACACACACACACACACACACACACACACACACACACATACACACACACACACACACACACACACACACACACACACACACACACACACACACACACACACACACACACACACACATACACACACACACACACACACACACACACACACACTATACAGAGCAATTTAGAGCATTTAATTTACCTTGTATCCATGTTTTTGGACAGTGGGACGAAACGGGGGAACCCGGAGAAAACCCACACGGACACGGGGAGGACATGGAAACTCCACTTAGGACTTGAACCGGGAATCCCCAGCGCTGAGAGGCGAACGTGCCAACCACTAAGCCACCATGCCACCCCTAAACTATTAGTTATTACGTAAAAAAAAACTTGCCTGGGCAACTGATGGGCCGTAATGGAAACGCACTGGAATGGACCGTGGCACTAATTAAAGTCAGTGAACTAACAGAGGATGAAGTGAGTGCACTGCATGAAATCCCAGCAGTGAGGGGAAGAGCAGTTGTGAGTGTAATCAGGACGTGCACTTGCTAGGTGTAAACGCCTCACTGAGGCTCTGGCTTTTACCCGAGGTTGAGATTAATGGCAGTATAATTAGTGTGTGATTGCACAACTTATTAGTGTTTGCACACCTTAATCCTGCTTTCACTTTTTGGTGATTTAAGCGCTGTGATGGAAACTGACTGCCACAGTAAGCTTTTCTCTCTCTCTTCTTTCACGCACCAGTCTATTTTGTCTTTATATATCACAGCTACTATATAAGTTTGTCGTATCAAAGAGGATCATCTTAGATAGAACGAAAGTTATGAGAGGGTTTGTCCAGTCACTGCTGAAACAACGTTTTTATGCCGACAAACTAAATATCATCAAAATATACAATAAAACTGAAACACCTGGTTTTAGACCACAATCATGGATTAGTATGGTGTAGAGCCTCTTTTTGTGGCCAATACAGCGTCCATTGGTCTTGGGAATGACCTCTACAAGTCCTGCACAGTGGTCAGAGGGATTTTAAGCCATTCTTCTTGCAGGAT
>JAOUQT010024695.1:0-11653 GCA_025769995.1 Xyliphius kryptos
TCTTTTACACCCAAGTTAAAAAACTCAAAGCTTGAAAACCTTAAAAATTGTAAAATAATGGTGTATAAGTGAATATTTTTTTCTTTTTAATGTTATTTTAACAATGATTTAAATATGTACATTTAAACACTTCATAATAAATATAGAGCACAATGTATGTACATTACTTTGTATTCACAGATTATGATTAGGACCTTTGTAAGCAGTACTATTTCATCTGAAGGTTGGTTATCCTCCAGCCCTTAATCATTTTCTCACCACAGACAGATTGCTGCTGATGGGACACTGGCTTGATTACTCAACAACAAAGAAAGCATACATATTAGTGGTAAAGATTTTTTTTCTATTGATATTTAATAATAATGTACTCCATGGTGATTCTGCATTAAAATATAAATATACCTAATTGTTGGTTAACAGGTTATTGACAGATTAGATGCATGTTTTAGTTTAGAACAATACTAATCCATTGTGTAAGGGTGATGCCATGTCATGATTTTAAGCAGACGCCTTCAGCAAGGTCTCTGCCATTAGGATTAATTACATTTGCTCTGATCTGTTCCCTGCAGATGTACTTGCTTTGCGTCCTATTTTAACTCCCCGGCAATCACACACTTGCTGTGCTGCTCACACCCCGTAATCTGCTTCAACACATTTGGTGGGTATTTTCAGAAAGTGAGTCTGCACATACTTGAAAGCCATCAAAGTGTGACCCCACAACAGCAAACGCATCAGCCTGCCTAATCACTGCTGCCTGCACAAACTTGTCCTTTTGTAGCACCCTCCCTCTGACGTCAGTAGACGAGATGAGAGAGATGCAGAATGAGATGAGAAGGAGGGACAGGCTGTTTGTATAAAGATGCTGCATGAAAAAATGATGCTAAAGAAACAGATCACTAAAACATTATTTGCATTTCAGTCTGTATGCCTTAGTCCATCACACATGATAATAAAGTAAGAATTATTAAGCTGAGTAAAGTTGAGCTGACCGGATCAAACAATAAAGCACTAACAAGTGGATGGCATTATAAACGGCTATACATTATAGGCAACATTCTGGAAATTATCAGCGAAACAAAGCTGCTGGTGATTCTCAGTGTATTGCTGTTACAAAAAAAAGATTTTACTTAATATGTTTAAAAAATGCCAATTGCACTTGAATTGGTAATGGAGCATCTCCCTATTACATTTTTTTAAAATGCTATTCCATTAAACATATCTGGCTTTGCCTGAAGATGGCACTACTATGCTGAACTGTAAAACAGAAATATCCCACATCTTACAGAGTAGATAAAAATAGCTAAATCTAAATGAGAACATCTCAGATTAATGCAGTTGTATATTAGCTGTAGTTAACTATGATAATACGTTATACACATGTTGGTTATTTAACACCCACCAATTTGGATCACTTGTGGAAATTTGTAGCTATTTACAGTTTGTCATCCCCTCCCCCTCTAACCACTGAACACAGTTGGACAGTATTTGGATAGTAGACTAATCATGGCCCAGTAATAATAGTGAATGAAAAATAGCAAGGTTTTATGTGTGGGGAGAGAATAGGGAAGAGAATAAGAAAGAAAAAAAAGAAAGCTTGAAAAAGAGTGTGTGTGCAAGAGAAAGAAAGTGAGCAAGAGAGAGGGTGTGGGTATGTATGTATGTATGTATGTCCATGTGTGTAAGAAAAACACAGACAGAGAAAGAAAGAAAGCGTAAGGGGCAATGGGGGGGCTGAATATGTAAGCATTACCTACAAAAAAACCTACAAATATTAATATTGCTATTTATTTTTTAACATACATTATCTACTGTCCCTAAAGCTGAATCACTTGGCATTTTTAAGAAATAAAGCAGATCTTTTCCATAATCACTTGCTATGAATGAAAGAAACCACAGATCGGATAATGCTCAGGTTTGATGATACTACAGTTTAACTGGTTTCCACTTAAATACACACTTGTGTTGTTCTCTCATTTGTAAGTCGCTTTTGATAAAAGCTTCTGCTAAATGAGTAAATGTGAAATAAATGTAAATGTACTTCCCAATCTGTTGAATATTGCCATAATTGATCCTTTTTGGCACCCTGATTAATATTTGGTATGTTCACTCTTTAAAGCATTGTATATTCTATATTGTGTTTTTGTTTTGAGAATCGTGCAAACAATGACATTGACTATGAAACCTAACACTTAGATAATTAGACAGTGACGTATTGTGCATAAAAAAAGATAGACTTGGTTAGTATCAGTTCACGTGAAAATGTGTTTTACATACCTTCATTTATACAATGCTCCTAATTTTTTTTTATAATTCTTACTCACTGTCCCTTTGCTGCTGAGGGTAATAAAGGCTTATCTTATCTTACTTTAAAATAGCTTTTGAGTGGAAATCCATGCTGTATGTATTAAACTGCACTTTGAATAAACCTAAAACATTGTTTCGGTGCTTTTCCTGACAGGTGTATTTTTAAAATACACTGCTCCCTGTCAACTCCTACACACATGGCCCATTGCATAAATGAAGCCCATCTCACATTTCGAATATTTATCCAACTCTGAATCTAGGCTGCATTAACTCTGATATCTATCCCTACTGGTGTGTGCTTGGCTAGTAAATGCATACTGCATGGCCCACTTTGCAGCTGCCACAGCAATCTTACATCTTCACTATTCTTAGGTCGTTTAGTAGCATGGAGGTGGTATTTTCTGACACAGCCTTTGGATCAGCTGCCTACTGTAATGCCCACTGTTTTCAACAGCACACTGCAGCTGGCATTCATCATTTATTCAGATGATGAACTTTAAGAGCATATGGGAGGTCAGTGTGGCTTTTCTCACAGTGCAGAATCCCCCCAGCTGATCGGATATCCTGTACTTAACACTCATGCATTAATGAAATGTCATTTCCTCTTGTGGTGAACACCACAAAGACAGTAAATGCATTTTAGTAATATTGTGGCACAGAACAAGGTTTTTGTAAATACCCCAAGGAAAATGGCTATGTTTTTTTTTATTTTTATCAAGACTCAATTGATGGAAAAAAATGTTTTACAGAAATAGTTTTGACACAATTGGTTGAACCCCAATGTTTTGTTTATGTTAATAAGGGCAAGTTACAGTATATCATCTTATACTGGGGAAAACCATTTTTGGCAGTTGGTTGTTTTGGTTTAGTGGAACATAAAATGTGACTAGTGCAAATGTTGAAGCCACTTTTAATAAAATTTTTAGTTTGACATCAACAATAAAATAATGTTTCATAGAGAGTTGCAGTAAATGTTTGCTCACTGGCCACTTTATTTCTTACACCACTTTATAGCTTTTCTAAATGTTGGTGTTAGCATGTACACGTAACCATACAGATGCTCTCTGGAATTCTACAGTTACAAGCTGTACTCCATCTGTTTATCTAAATAGATTGTTATTCCCCAGAGACCCCCAAAATAATCACCAAAGTGCAGGTTTTATTTAAATCCAGAAGGATTTTTAGTACTGCAGTGACATACACATGGCGCTGATAATGCGTTGGTGAATCGAATACAATAATGCTGCAAGGTAGAAAAATAAGGGAGATATGTTCATTGAAATGATACAAGGATTGCTGAAAATAGCAATGCAGTACCTTCAGTGTCTTTTATCTTTGGCAGATAAAGAAGTTGATAAATACCAGTTATTGACTTTTTATTGTTTGTTCGATCTATCAAAAGAATCTTCTTCTTCTTTCAACGATTCCCATTTAGAAGTTGCAACAACAGGTACAATATACTTTATGACCTTTACCATCTGCCATAAAGATATATTTTTAAATAGTTACAGGTGCTACAGTATGACTGGAAACCACAAACATGTGCATGCTATAGATTATATAAGAAAGAGTATTGTTACTGCAATAAATATAGCCACAGGGGTGTGGGAGTACTTCAAAAGATTACATGGTTCACTTTATCAAGAAATACAAAGATTTTGTGTATTTAATTAGAATTCAGTTGGGCCAGTTAAAAATCTCCTCAGGCCAAAGTTTAGACCGTTATAATTTCTAACCTTTGTTATGAATTAGTGCCAGTATTCTGTTCGATTAACATTTTATGTTATCAACAACTGATTAGAAAAACAAATTACAAATATAGTTTTGTTTTTTAACAATATTTATTGTTTGAAATGATAAGTCTACTTGTTAACTTGATTTCACATCTTAACTGTTTATTTTCCTCTTGTATTTCTCTCAGTCTTTGCTGTTGACTTTTTTATTATTAGAGCACGCATCTGAATTAGCCTTTCAATTGCTTAATTTATCCTCTAACTGCTCACCTGTGCATGGTCCACGCTCTCAAATCTGCACAGATCTGATTGGCTGAGGATTGCCTTTGGTGATCTAACTACACATGCGATTGGTCAGTGAGTTTACTGCGTAGTGAAGCCTGTACCGTAAAGACAAGCTGAGACTTTTGAAATAAAGAGTGAAAATTAAATCAATAGTTTATCGGTCTGAGTCCTCAGAGAACAATGTCTGGGTCCAGACCCAAACAGAGGTCCGCCTGTTAGTGACCTCTGCTCTAGTGAAGTTCTAGTTCTATTCATTCTGTTGTAATTCTTTAAGATAGACACTAAAACAGCAGGTGCAAACGTTGCAAATTTTTGGATAAGCTATATAATTTTTATGTATGGCTCAAAACACATAATACAAATGATAGGAAGACATTCCATCCCTTTAATGGTTCTCGATTTTACATTAACTGATGTGAACTCAACTCATTCATCATTCTTTAAAATCATCACCATCATTCCTGTGTCAAAAATGTTTACAGAGTTCAACTTTGATGAATTAAACTGGTCATCATTTAATTTTTCAAAATGGCTAGAAGAAACACATTTAAAATCCCCTCCACAACCATAATTTGTCATCCCACCCATGTCTACTGGGTCTGAATACCTCTTTCTACAATAGGATCTTCTGACAAGGAGCCAGCAGCCAGTCTTAATGAAAAACGCATCTATAGCGCCACTATGGTGAACACTGTAGTCCCACTAGCCTTTGTGCTTGCTAAGTTACAAATATGGCTCAAATATGGCAAATATGGCAAGATTGCTGATGATGCAGTGGATTATAACAGCAAGAATGACAAGTTGTATACAGAACATAGAACTGCTTGCACATTGAGCAATCTGTCAGTTATTGTGAGAAAAATAAGAGATAGATGTTAACTTCAGACAATTGTGTGTTGGTCCCACTCCACATCAACAGCTTAACCGAGAAATGAGAGCTTCAAGAGCTTTTTTTTTTCTTGGTGAGCCCACTGTGGACAACGTCACTTGTATTCTTGACACCATTCGCTATATAAAAGAAAGTGCAGCAGTGTCAACATGTAGAGACTGAAGAATAGTTCACCCTCCATTACCATCCTTATCATGGTTAAGGGTACCCTGATCTGCTGCACTGCTCTTTCCTCCAAATGATAGTAACAACAGCTGAAAATATTGCTCCCCTTTCCCTCACAGAGGACAGAAAACACTGCATCCACAAACCCATCAGTTTTAAAATGACCCTGTCTTTCCCTCCTCCCAAATGATCTGTCCCCCTCCCATCTGGAAAAAGATAGCAGAGAGCATCTGTGCTATCACAATCAGATTGTGTGATAGCTTTTTTCCTCAGTGTCATATACTGCACAGGTAAATGCAGAGCCCCTGTGTTTACTGTCTTGGATATTCATTGAATTTAACTGTTTACGCAGTGCTTGAATTCATACTTGTTTTGTATTTTGCGCAGTATGTTGTCCATCATGCTTTTACTGCACATTTTTTCTCAAAGAATTTTGTTTTGTATTTTCATTACAAAGATTTATGTGACGGATGTTGTACTTGACATGAATGTATCTTTCAAATTTAGTGTCTAATACAATAAGAACACAGTACAGTTAACCAAAACCTCACTGTGTAGCATTTGACTAGCATACTAGCCTATGGCTTTTTATATTGTATGCTTAAAACACTCACCTGCCAGCTCATCACAGCTCATTATTATCAAGTACGTGAAAACAGTAGTTAGCAACAAGGCAAACCTAGAAAGCCCTTTTTATCTAAATGATTTTGCTTTGCTGTCTAGCACAGAATATTTTTATGCTATACACTATTACTTTTTAAAGTTCTCCATAGCAACTGTGTGTGGAGAGGCAGAGAAAGTTTCATGTCTTTCATGCCTACGTTTTTTTCCACATCACTAGTACTTCAGCTTTTAGCAAGGGCTAGAAACTGAGAAAACGAGCCAGTTAGTGGATACACCTTCAGAATTTACACTTTTGTGCTGCGCTCTGTTGAATCTCTATATTTATAAGAGCCCTCACTCACTGACTCATCACAACTTCCCCCCAACTTCCAGAGTACCTACAAAACTGGAATTTGGCACTGTGATTCCCAATTATGTCTTTGGAAAAACAAAGTACTCTTAACCTTCCTATGTTTGATGGTTTGTTCGATATTGCCATCAAATGCTAGACCACTCTAGTGGGGGTTTTCTCAATACCTACAATCCCATCATGTCCTTGGGAAAACGATTCACCATTGAACGCAACAACTTGTATGGATTGGGGTCTTTAAGAGTACTTACAAAGCTGAACTTTCACTACATCACTCTTTATTTTGTCCTTGAAAACAAAGCAATAAATTTATATAAGAAAGCAATTGTGTGGACGCCATAGTCACAACTTACACTTTATTCATTCCATATATTAATTTCAAATTTTCAATTTCCACAAACCTCACTATAATAATACATTTATTTAAAATATATAAACTCCAAAGCCATCACACACTCAAACAATTGCATTTTAACTTTCACCTTGTTATCAAGTTCTCCCTGTAGCAGAGAACAGGTATTTGGCTAGTGAAAAATAAAATAGTTACATAATGTAGAAGGTTTTCATCTGTTATTACAGGTAACTTTTCTGCATATGTGCAGTGTATTTATATATGCGTACATTTATAAAATGGTTCCGGTCCTTAAATCTGATTGGATGAGCTGTGGCATTATTCACAATAACCCCCAACTCTGACTGCTTCACATTCATATAAACTGATATAAAGTGATATAAAATATGCTGTTTATTCAAATTTTTTAATAAAATGTGTTCTGTAATTTGGCCCCTTGGCGGCAGTTTATTATAGTGTGTTGGTAACTGTTTTGTGAAAGCAATAAGTCACTCGAGGCTGTGCATTATTGTGAATAAACCATGGGAAGGGTGTGTAACGGCACTCTTGCGTGTTGTGTCTAATAACACCTCTTTTCTGTGGTTTATTCGCAATAATACACGCCTTATTGCTTTATTATCTCATTGCTGGGGAACTTAGTTCCCAATATTTGATTGAAATAATGAGATGAGATGAATATTAATTAAAAAGATATATCCTTTTAACCAAGCTCACATTAACTAAAATTAAGTGGATTCAACATTTAATGTTATATACCTAAAAAATATCATTACATAAACAATGATTTGAAAATCTCAAGCTGGATAGTCTGTGAATATTTTTATATCTAAAATGTGATGGCAAATAAAGTTGTTCTTTCCAAATCCAGCTGATTCTGTTTTTGCTCGCTACCTCACACTTTTAGGATAGTAATCTGTATGCAGACAGCTCTGGGTTAGTGCTTATCACCATGGCAATAGAGCTGGAATATGTATTCATATGCTGAATGAATCGTTGCATGGTGAGGATGGAATAGACTCGTTATCGTCTGTGGGATCAGTGGATCAGCTATAACCAGCTAAGTTCAGACAAACTGCTGTTAACTCACTAAGCTGTGTGTGAAATGTTATATTGTGTGAATGATATAACTGTTTGGATCAAAATGGTGGTCCAGTCCACGTTCCGTACATCCATCAGTCTGACTGTGGGTCAAACCCAGCAGCACACACCTCCCCTTTTGTCACTTACTCTGTCCTGCCCAACCCCCTTTCACGCTCCTGGCTCTCCCAGTCTCTGGTTTGCTCGTTTCTATTTACCTCTTGTCTAATCCCCAGCGTGTCTCTCTATCTCTCTCTCTCTCTCTGCCGCTTGCTCACGCTCTCTCTCACCGCCTCTTCTCCTCCTTCTTGCTCAGAGCCAGCAGGCTGCCACTCGACCCACACTGCCTGCTATATGATCTCTTGGACAACAGATTATATTGTCTTTGTTTGCTCTTTAAAACTGGAGCTTTATTTATATTGTCATCTAACCAGCACGGAAAGATGCCTTCGCAAGAACCCTGACGTCTTTCTCGTCCTCATGCTACCCCCTCCCTTCTCCTCATCATCTTCCCCCTGACCCTTCCCTTTCTCCCCTGTCCTTTTCCCTTTAATCCCCCCATTCACCCTTCCACCTCTAACCCCTCGACAATGTTCTCATGTGTTTACTGGCTTCAGCCTTTCCTCGCCTTGCTCTCCTCTGCCTTAATGACTTGGGGTCAAAACTGTCCATCCAGCTGTTTGTGTCCCGACCATCACACCGTGGACTGCACCGGTCGAGGGCTGACCCGTTTGCCAGACTCCATCCCTCTGGACACGCGAAGGCTACTACTGGCAAATAACTGGATACCTTGGATCCCTTCTGATTTCTTAGTTCTTTACAGTGATTTAGTATATCTGGACCTGCACAACAACTCCCTGAGCAAGCTGGAGCCAGGGACGCTTACCACCTCTTCCAGGCTGGTATATTTGGACCTGGGTAGCAACAACCTTACAGAAATCACCTCTGGGACTTTTGGAGAATCCCGCAGCTTGATTAAACTTCGTTTGGGCAACAACCCCTATCTGAGCATGGTGGGTGAGGGTGCATTCTCGGGCCTTACCTCCTTACGAGAGCTGGAAATGGAAAAAAATGGCCTGTCTGGCTTGGACGTCAGGGTACTGAGTGAGCTGCCTTCATTGAGAGTATTACGTCTGGAGGGAAACCCCTGGGTTTGCAACTGTCATTTTGCCAAATTGTTTATCTGGCTGACTGAAAACCGTCAGAAGCTCTCAACGGGTAAGATACTTTATTAACTATTTTGGTTAATTGAGTGTGCTAGGATCTTATCGTTGTCTTTAGAAAAAAAATATTAATGAGTTTAAGAGGCACTTGTTTTAGAAATATGGATTTGTGGTTTGATAATGATGTTACATAAATGGTGTCTTCTAACTGTATTTGTATCGCAATAATGGCAGTATATTAAAATCTTGCGTCAGTCTTGGCCACTGTAAAACTTTGTTGTCAGTGTTTTTCATGTAAGCAGTTAAGAGACAACACTTGTGACATGACCTATATCAATGTGTCTAGGAAACCCCTCAATAATGCATGAGCATGACAAAGAGACGGTCACCGTAGGCAATTACAACATGCTGAATTTTCCGCCATGTGGAAAATTTATGGAATAAATATCGTGCTGCAAGTGCTCCTACACTTTGCATGCCTTCGTCAATTTGAGCGATTATGTTTCACTTGGGGCTAAATATTTTCTGCAAATGATTTAGACACTGAGAACATTAACATGCTCTAGTTTGTTAGATCACAGATCAGCAGTTTCACAACATAAGGTCAAAGAGTATCAGGTATAATTGTAAGGTCCACCTGTTTTATGGGGATGATCAGACAATATGATGTTGTATAAGTAAAAGAGTGACCTTCACTACCCTTCTTATCCTTGTTTTTCCATAATGCATGTCTGAGACATTTACGTGCAGTGTGGTGAATACATAAAATCTAGAGTAGCTAGTTACAACAATCAGGTTCTTACCAGTAGAGGAATTTAATAGCTGTAACTGGAGTAACCCCTGTTTATATATTTAGATTTTCAATTATAACGTCTGATGCATGGGGAAGTATAAATGACATTTATATGGCATAAGGCATAAAGCATTATCATTGTAATGAGGTTTTCTGGCTGCCAGAGAATGTTTAATTCTCACCAATTGTTTATACTAGATGGAATTCATCTCACAATATGTTGTCAAAACTGCCACTTTCATTTAATTCCTAAGTATAAAAAGGTTAATTATATTCTAAAACAGAACTTTATTATTAGAAAAATAATATCACCAGATTGTGAAAGTAGATCAGTTTGCACAAGTTAAAAAAAATTGCATGAATCAGAATTTCTGACTAAACATTTATGGTTATAAGCATTAAAAGCTTTATATTTTTGTGATTTAAGTTGTTTTTCTTTCCCTTGTGTGTATGCAGTGACTGTAGCTACAGACCCATCAGTTAGATTTGGAGAATTAGGGTGGTGGTGATGTATCACGAAAGTTAGTTCCTTTGATGTGTGCATAATGACAGTGGAATTAAAAACAAATTATTCTAAACACATTTTAAAAATATATGATTTTTTCCCCCATGCACAATCAAGCACCTTTACTATACAAATAGGTTTAAAATACATACAGTACAGGCCTAAAGTTTGGACACACCTCATTCAATGCATTTTTTTGTATTTTCACGACTATTTACATTGTAGATTCTCACTGAAGGCATCAAAACTATGAACGAACACATGTGGAGTTATGTACTTAACAAAAAACGGTGAAACAACTGAAAACATGTTTTATTGTGTCTTTAAAATAGCCACCCTTTGCTCTGATTACTGCTTTGCACACTGTTGGCATTTTAATTAATTATACAAGTTAACCTATATAGGTGCACCTGAAAACCATTTCAGGTGACTACCTCTTGGAGCTTATTGAGAGAATGCCAACAGTGTGTAAAGCAGTAATCAGAGCAAAGGGTGGCTATTATTTTAAAGAAACTAGAATATAAAATGTGTTTTCAGTTATTTCCCCTTTTTTTTAAGTACATAACTCCACATGTTCATTCATAATTTTGATGCCTTCAGTGAGAATCTTCAATGTAAATAGTCGTGAGAGAAAAAGGGGGGGGGGGGAATTGCATCATGTGTATGTATATATATAGCCCCCATATGGGGCATACGTGTGTGTGTGTGTGTGCCTAAGGATGTTTTGGCAACCTGTCCTATCTATACCTGCCCGGGGCCCATAACACTCTTCTGTGGATGGACATGGGAAACCCCCCCAATGACCCTAGTACAGGATTAAGCAGAAGATACTGAGATAAGATCAAGGAAGGACTACTTTCTGAACACTGAACTATTATTATATACACGGAATGAAATTTAGTAAACCCATCAAGCCAGTTTCTGTGTATTTACTCAGTATGATTCATTTAGTACTTGACCAACTCTGCTGCATCATCTGACTAAGTGATCCAACCAAAGTGACTCATTAGATAAGAATCATTAGTGCTTAATTTTTTATGTTCATACTGTGTAGTCATTTCAAATACACAGCTCAAAAAAAATAAAGGGAACATAAAAATAACACATCCTAGATCTCAATAAAATATTTCAGTTAAAAAATATTATTTAGTAGATAGTGGAGTGCGTTGAGAATAAAAGACCATAAAAATGATCAAAATGTAATTCATAACTATTATCCTATGGAGGTCTGGATTTGGAATCATACTCAAAATCAAATGACAGGCTGATCCAACTTCAGTTCAAATGATTCTCAGTAGTGTGTGTGTCCTCCACGTGCCTGTATGATCTCCCTACAATGGATGTTCTCTCCTACAGCCCCCTCCATGTCTCCTGGTGTACTGGCCTGTCTCCTGGTATCTGCTCCATGCTCTGG
>JAOUQT010024703.1:0-11653 GCA_025769995.1 Xyliphius kryptos
CCATTGTAACGCTATAGAGCTTTTGTAGTTTTTTTTTCCTGCTTCCATGCTTTTTAACCCCATGTGAGGAAAAGAACATCAAAGCAAACAAACTGACTACAATCCGCTCTCATGTCATGCACCAGCGCCCTTTGATCCATTACCCCATCCGCAGGCTTTTCTTTCCCTGGCGGGTGGGAGCTTCTGTCTTTTAATCTGCCACATTCATCCATCCATCTCTCCATCAAGCCATCGATCGCGTTTTGACCTCCAGACACTAGAGGAGCACTGAAAGTCCAGTTAATGCCTCGACTTCAGAGCAGCCGTACAAAATATAAAAATCTGTGGGCTTAAGTTGTCATTACCCATCATTCCATAGGGGATTATGTGTAGCAGTTTCCACTTGTGAAGGGAGACGGTGTGAGCCAATCAGGACTCAGTAGGGAACGTGTACTAGGTGGGTATTTCAGGGGAACGGGGGGTATGGGGAGGTACAGCACAGAACCCATTTAATAATGCGATTTAATCACCATAATATCACAGTAGTGATAGCACCATATTCTAGCTTTCGCACGGAGAGTACAACGGTACAGAACGCGTTAAGACAAGAACAATGAGATGAGCTCTACACCTGTGCAGAGTTGTGATTTGTACCTTCTAAGTATGTCATGCTAAGTGAACTGAGATCATCAGTGGAGCATGGACCGCGAGTGGAAACCTTACACGAAAATTAAACACACTGCTTTATTCAAAGCAGTGGGAGGAGTTTGGGTTGGTTGACAGCAGCACTGGAGCAGCGCAGGGAGATCGTACACAGGCGGTTTGTCGGTGTTGTGCAGCAGTTGTAAGATATATATTGAATATCAAAGGAAAAACAGAAAAAATTACCTGAAATGGGAAATAAAACTTCATTTGAATTCCGTTAAAGGAAATAAGTATGTGACCCCCTAGTAAAACATCGTTTCAATACTTGTTGGCAAAGCTGTTGTTGGCGAGCAGAGCAGTCAGAGGTTTCTTGTTGTTTATTCGGTTGGCACTTCAGGAGACATTTTGGTGCACTCACCTTTGAAGATCATCTCCAAATCCTTAAGGTTTTTAGGCATGCATTTGGAAATGCTTTGGAAGCTTCAGCTCTCTCCATAGATGTTCTGTGATATTGAGGTCAGGAGATGAGCTAGGCTATTCCATGACCTTGATATGCTTTTTATCGGGCCACTCCTGTTTCTTTGGCTGTATGTTTTGCGTTGTCGTCGTCCACGACCCATTTTTAGTGCCCTGACGGAGACAAGGAGGTTGTCTTCCAGGTTTTTCATCTTCCCGTTGATGCGGTGACGTTGGCCCATGCCCTTAGAAGAAAAAAAAAACCCAAAACATAATATTTCCACCAGTCAAATTCTGTATTTTTCTTTCTCTAAACACATCGAGTTGAGTTGAGGTCAAAGAGCGCAATTTTGGTCTCATCTAAGCAGAGCACAGTCTCCCAGTCTCTCTGGGAGTCATTAGTATGTGCATTGGCTAACTTAAGGCAGGCCTGGACGTGAGCCTTCTTAAGCAGAGGAACCTTGCATGCACTGCAGAATTATTAACCATTATGTCTCAGTGTATTACCAATGGTTTTTTTAGGGACTGTGGTCCCAGCTGCCTTGTGATTATTAACCAGCTCCTCCTATGTATTCTCAAGATCAGTAAGACTCCACGAGGTGATTTCTTGCATGGAGCTCCAGGCAGAGGTCAACTGACAGTAATGTTGTACATCTTCCACTTCCCAATAATTGCACCAACAGTTGTCCCATTCTCATCCAGCTTCTTACTTATGGCTTTGTAACCCATTCCAGCCTTGTGTAGGTCAACAGTTTTATCCCTGATATCTTTAGTCAGCTCTTATGGTTTTGCCCGTAGTGGAGATGGCAATGGTTGCAGTCTTGGTTGAGTCTTTTGGCAGGTGACAATTAGGGACGTGTATCCCTCATGCAGGTAACGACTTCACTGAGATTAGGGTGGGTCTGTGCGAGCCAACATTAGTCTTTGGGGGGGGATCAAATACTTATTTCCAAATGATTATTTATTTAAATATTTTTTAATTTCTGTAAAAATGCAGTTACCAAAAGAAAATTAGACTGTTTAATTATTTGCCAGATTACAAACTTTTTTCAAAATCAGTGGAGGATCAAATACTTATTTCCTTCACTGTGCAGTGCAAAATGCTGCAATATGGCATAGCTCTATATATGAGTAGTTTCACATACTACGGTGTGAAACTACACCACATTCACAAAAGAAACAAAGGTATTGGGACACACCGTGTTATTGCTTTTGATGTAAAGAATCAAGCAGTGATCCATACATTATGGACAGTTGTATTTTTTTGTGTTGTGGAAATAGTTTGGGGAAGGCCCTCTTCTGTTCCAGCAGAGCCTGTGCCTCAGTGCAGGGTGTACGAGTGGGAATGGGTGGCTGGCGTGTGTTACACTTCTGCAGCTGCATAAAAAGGAATTTATACAAAGGATTTAATCTCATCCAGTTTTTTTTTTTAGTTACATCAACTTATATGTTCCCTCATCATCATCCCCTCACTCTCCTCGCATTCCGATTCCTTCAGGTTTCAGTACAATGTTCCGTATGACTCATATCGTCTGTAATCAAGCTCAACATGTGACACTTGTGCTCTGTTTTCTTCAATCTGCTGCATTCACTGTGACTGTTGTCTCCGTGTGGTACCAGTCTGAGTGTAGCTGCCACTTGTTGTTTGCCTTCTTCATGCCCTGACATTGTATTTTCCCTTTTGTAGGTTATTTGCTGCCCATCTCAAAATCTCTTTTAACTTCCTGCCGCCACTCTGACCCAAGATGCTTTTCTCAAAGATTTAAATTTCCTCATCGCTCCTTCTATTTTTAAGTCTGCTGCTACTAATACGACTAAAGCTTCTCTTAAACACACTAAAGCTTCTACGTCAAATATTGCATATCTTGTTTTAGCTGCCATGGTTTCCTTTAGATCAGGGGTGTTCAAACTTTTTGTAAAGAGGGCCAAATTTGATAAAGTGCAGATGCCCATGGGCAGTAGTTACTTTTCACATTTTTTCACCACAAAACTACATATAAATCAATTTTCATTCTCAAAATGATGTTTATTTTTCAGATGGCAGTGTAACCGAATATAAGCCGCTCAAGCGTGAACAACTCTAAATACAATTGTTTTAGATCTGGAGAGTCAGACAACATTAAACAAACAGTATAATATACCTACCATTTAAGGAATTCTTTATCAAACTTTCTAAAATAAATAGTTGTGCACGGTCAGATGCACACTGCAATACATGAAATCTTAACATGTTTTAAAGATTTTCTAACTTGTTAAGATTAAGATAAATCATGTCATTTTTAGAAACTTTTTCTTATTTCAAGATATCTTAACAAGATCAATGTACACAATAAAATGGCAGATTATTTTATGCGATTCCTGTGCATTTCCTTTGTATTTGTGTTGATCTGTCTTATTGTTGTAAATAAGATTCTTTGCAGTGCATTTATACTTTATCGCAGGCTCCTGATAAATAATCAAAAGCCACTCTGCCTCCCAATATCTAACAATATGGCCCTAATTCTCAAAGGCAGACAGGTTGTATAAGGATGGTGCTGCCATCATGTGGTAAAAGGCGGAATTACATAATTTTTTTATGATTTGTTTATTCTGATGAGCCATTAATAACACATTATAAGACTAAATTCGCAGGCAGTTTGGGTTCGGACTTTGGACATGCCTCCTCTACATCCTTTCTTTATGTTTGTTCCCTAATTAAAACTTTAAATCGTTTCTGAGGTTAAACATCCAGAACTTATTCTTTACTGTAACTTGGAACTAAATCTCATGCTGCCACTCACCGTGTTGGGTCACTTACTGCTGCAATTACTACAAAGTATTTAGTTAACATTTAACATATAACTGATTTACTTTTCCAAGCTTATATTTTTATTCTGCCTTAACGTTGAATCCCTGCTGATGTCCTTTGATATTTGCTGCCACTCTCCGGATTTGTTCCAAATAACAGTTTTTGCAAGGTTCCCCTTTGTCTCTAGCTTTTGCTGCAAGTTGTAATACCTGTTTTGAGCTACAACCCGAATGTTTTCCTGATACTTGCTTCACAGTCGCTTGCAATAACCTAGTGGCTTTGGGTTTAACCTCCTGCGCGCTGCCTTTACCGCTAAAGCCTCCACTCCTAAAGCCTGTTAAAGATGTCAAAACATTGCTTTGTAGCTCCAGCTTAATATTTGTTTAACACCTCCTGAATCCCCCTTCTCACCCACCCTCTGTTCTGTTTCTGAAGGAGCGCAGGGATGCCCCCTCCAGCTTTTCCTACAGCGAAGATAGGCACCTCGTCACGCAATTCCCAGGCGCTACCGAGCTCCACTTCCCCGAGCAGCACTTCCCCACGAGCCCTCAGCATGACACTGGACGACCCAGACCTCAACGGTCTGCTGCAGGGCAACCCGCGCACCCGCCTGTCGCTCCAAGAGGTTCCTCGCCTCTTCTTCAAGTAAACAACAGCGAATCATTATCACCTTGGGAGCGCAGGAGCAGCTCCGAAATGGATCTGCCCCCTGTTCCAGACGAGGACGATCTACAAGTCACAGAGGTGTAAGAAGCTTAAACATCCACACATGAGGAGGAGGAGGCAAAGGAGATAATGTAGCCAGTCTGAACTGATCCTTAGAAAGAAAGACTGGTATGAGGTGGACCCACGTAGGAAACAAACACAGGAGAACGGTGGAGCCCAGAGGACTAACGATGAATATTTTGTCAAAATGTACCCAAAGCCATCCGTCCGTTCTCCAGTCCAAGTGTTGTCAAGATTTTGTCTGGAAGGAGGTGCCGATTCATCTTTCGAAATTATTTTCTGCCTTTCCTCCTGTTCCCGTGGGCGGTGGGGGTCATCCTGAACCCCTACTCGTGGACTCTGCGACCTGCACTTCAGTTTTACGCCGGTTTTTATTCCTTTTAAATGTTTTAGAAAGCTAAGCATCATGGGACTTCCAGATGCTACTACCATCAAAGAAGATGAACCTAACTTATTTTTTTGGAGATTTGTTTTTATATAAATGTAATTATATATCCATAAACACTGTAGCTGCAGATCCTAAAACAGTTTCTCATTCTGTTGAAATCAGAACACTGACGCCTGATGCCAGCGTGTGGTACTCATCTTGCAGCATGATTCCTGGTTTATGGTTCCTCAGGGTTGTGGTTAAGCTTTGTCGTTCCTTTTGTGCAGAGTGATTATCTGAGGTACCGGAACCAACGCGTCAGCTCTAGTCTGTCTGCTGAGAAACCGGCCCGTCTGGTACCAACCATAATGCCACAGTCCCAATCACTGAAATTACCTTTTTCCCCCATCATTCCAGTGTTTCATGTGAACATTGATGATGGCATAATTATAAAGTGTTCAGGAAGTGTACTAATTCATATTGTTGCTGTGTTCCAAATAATTTGGTCTGTACTGTATAGTACGTCAAAAAGTATGTGTACATCCCAGCTATCCTTCAGAGGTTAGGCCAGGTTTTAGGGAAACGCAGATGTAATGACTTGTAAGATCAGAGGTTGGGATGTTCCATGACATGCATATAAACTCTGCAGTGGTCCGCACCCTGAACTCCGATGGGATTACTGTGAGTCAGCGTGAACGACAGCCCTAAGTAGACGTGATTCTCAGCCTCCCAACCCTCCTCTGACCGAATCATAAACCAGACGCACGCTGGCGCCATTGGCCCGTCGAAAATGTTGCTACCCCTACTTATAACACTTTCTGAAACTAGCTGTACGTAACCTAGTCACACTAATGCCACACTAATTCTTTTTTTGTGTTTTGATGGACGCCTTCCGCCCTCTGACCCATCGTTGTTCGGTTCCGATGATTCTGTCGTACAATGTGACGCCACTTCCGGTGTGGTAGACCTGCTGGAGCGGCGCTCTTGTGTCGACTCGTCCGCTCATAAAGCGCCTTGCACAATACCGACTTTACAAGCCGTCTTAAGTGCCTGCATTCTTTCCGTCTGACGAGCTGACTGCGATCCCTCGGGTGCTGGACCTGGCGTGGGCGAATCACGCACGTTATTTATTATGTTCAGAAATGAAAACTGTCCCGTTTGAAATGCTGCACTGGGTTTTGTTTAATTCTGGCCTCGGTGAATAATGACTTTCGGAATGGTAATAAAGTCGCATTTAAATGAACCTGTCTGCTTTTCCTTCAATTTATTTATTTATTTTTTTTGACATTCCCAATTTAAAGTCTTCTTTGTAGGAACAACAGCTTCACTTGACGCTCCAGCACACACCTTAAACCTAAATCATTAGTGCGTTTATGTCACGATCTTACAGATTGTTCTCCTGCTGCAGCTGTGATATAATGTTACTATTTTTCACCTGCGCCTTCAATAAACGCTCCGTCTTAAGGAATCCATCTGTCAATAACTATTTTATTGCTATAAAAACATTGTATAATGCAGAAATGCAGTATAAAGAGCCGCTGCATTGCACAAAGATAACTAGTGACTTGTGCACATGGTGGCGATCAGTCAGTGACAGGCAGACACATCGGCCAAAATGTGTGTTTTAATGAATTTAAAATGATAAATATCACCAACACATCATACTTTTTTTTCCTTAAATAGATGTTTAAGAGTTCTGTTACAAAGTCCTTTTCTTTTGCCATCGAAGCTGATGCTGAAAGTCCATCTGTATGTCTGTAATAAGCTGAAAATGTCCACTTATTAAAAGTACTCTCCAATCAGAGGGTGAATGTGCCTTCTAGAAGGCTTTGATTTGGAGAACTTAAAATCTGATTTGTTGAATCAACAGGTTGATCTACACTTATTTAATGCTACAGAGGGCACAACACTGGCTGTTCTAAATTGCGTGTGTATCTTTAATTTATGTAGCGCCTTTCTTATACCCAAGGTTACTTTACAAAACACACTAAACATATTTTAAGCAATTACAAAGTTGAGTTCATGAAAATATTTTCCAAAGAGATGTGTTTTGAGTTTATGTTAAAATATGAAAGTGATGAGCAGAAACGAAGAGACTGTGGTCGAGAGAGTTCAATTATTTAGGGGCCATGACACTGAAAGGTCTTCCTCCTGCAGAGACCAGTCTGAGTTTACGGGTGACGAGGAGGCCAGCATCAGTGGATCTAAGCGTACAGGCAGGGCAGTAAGGGTGTATGAGGTCAGCTGGATATGGTGGTGTAAGCCCATGCAGGAATTTGTAGGTGAGCAGTAGGAGGTTGTAGTGAATAATGTTCTGTTGGCAAGCAGTGTAGCTGAAAGAGAATGGGGCTGACGTGGGAGGATTTCTGCCCCTGTGGTAACATCCTGGCAGCAGAATTTTGAACATACAGTATTAAAGTGAGCAGGTGGATTTGTTTGGAATGCCGATAAGCAGAGAGTTGCAATAATTAAGATGAGAAATGATGAAAGCATGAACCAGAGTGAGAGCATCTTGTTTACTGAGTACAATCTAGCAATGTTTCGCAGATGGAATAAAGAATTTTAACCAGATACTCGATGTGAGGCTCAAATGAAAGTGACGAATCAAAAAGGGACACCCAAGTTTTGTACTGTTGATGAGGGTTTAACCATGGTCTCATCCACGTCAAAAGTAGCATAAAAAAAAATTGATCAGATGGATTTGGTGCCCATTAATGAGACTTCTGTCCAAAATTCATTGAAGGACGTTTTGCTCATCCACAGTTAAAGATCTTGAAATCAGGACCGAAGATCAGGAGGTGGCAGATTAGCAGATGCTTTATTCATTCATTCATTCATTCATTCATTATCTTCCACTTATTCCTTTATGAGGGTCGCGTGGGGGTTCCCCATGCCCATCCAGAGGAGAACGTCTCTGGCGCTGGGCAGATACACCCAGGACGAGGCGCCAATCCATCGCTGGGTACACACTTACTCACACAGTCACACACACATACAAACACTATACAGGGCATTTTAGAGCATTCAAATTACCTTTATGTTTTTTGAATATGGGAGGAAGCAGATGCTTTAGGCTTTAATTTTCAGGCTTTCACAGAAGACTGAAGACCCTGATGGCCCACCACTGGGCCTGTTTTGTAGTTGTAATTGCATCTAAAAATCCATCAATCAGCATTAAGATTCAAGATCTAAACACTGATATTAAATTAGAGGACATGGCTCACAAGCTTTGTTCCAGTTAATCCCAGAGGTGCTTGATGAGGTAGAGGTCGGGACTTCCTCCACACCACTCACCCCGTGTCTTGAACGTGCCTATGAACCTTGCATTGTGCCCTGGGGGTCTTCCCCAAACTGTGCCTACAATGTTGGAAGCATACAGCCATTCAAAGTACATGGCTGGTGGCTTGATTTGAACAATTGGGGTATTTCACACTACTTTTGTTCAGATAGTCTATGTTCACAGAAACTTCCCAAAACTGCTGTTCCAAATTCGGACACGTGTAGCTAATGTTTTATTATTAACATGCCGCTGAAATTAAAGGACTGTTTAAAAATGTAAAGGTAGTGCGCGTGTTTTAACCCTATTCATTCAACCATTTATAAACTGATATAAAAGCCTTTACTCACACGAGACAGCTATTCACCAATTTACTATTCACTATTAAGTCTCGGCTGCCCTCTGGCGGTCGCAGTAGGTAGTTACCGTATATTTGAAACAGTTAAAAAACAACAAAAAGTTATTCGTCCTGATCAATCGTCGCAGTTGCATGATGGGATCTGTCGTGCTTCAAATCTGTCGTGATCTAAACTCTGAGTGACTCCGGGTAAAGTTGGCTCTAAAAGGCCATGAGTGCTGAAGTGGACTGTCATCTTGGACATGTCCTGCTGTGCTGTGATTAATGATGTGCCCTGTTTTAAGCCTTGTGTCCACACCTCATCAATCTGTCGCACCCAAAATGAGAAAAGGTCGGCGTTCTGTCGCGCCATCTGCCTGTCCATTGCTCGGCGACCTGTGTGTCCGGTTCAGGCTCAGGCTTCTTTGGCAGATGATTGTTTTTAACTGGAGGATTGACATGTAGATGATTCATCTGTGGAGTTTTGTAGGAAATTACAACAGCACAACGTTTCATTGGCCAAAATCACAATTATGTCAACGAGACATGTCTAATCAGTGCAGCAGGAATAACCTGAAGGATGCCAGGCTTAAGGTCAAGATGCCAGCCCTAGACTGGGCCCCTGCACACTCCCTCTGGGATGATGTCAAATATCCGGTCCCTTTCCTTCATTATTTACACCAGGATTTGTTTCCCACAGCTTCCAAACCAGAGTCTGGACCGTTTACAATTTAAACCAGAACGTGATTCAGTCAGTTGTAACGTCAAAAGGGAAATGCTGCACATTTTTCGTTAACCCAGGCCCCAGATATGTCACCTTAGGTCCAGATTTGTTCTAGGGACAAAAACAATCTAAATTAATTCAGCATTGAGTAAGAATGTACAAAACAACATCTGTAAAATGACAAAACACGCCAATCCTAAGGTACAGCTGTATTTTAAAGTTAAAATTAAAATGTCCCTCTCTGGAATAATAACAGAGCTCTGAATAAGCTCCCACACCTCGGTCCGGAAAACCTCAGGCTCTTCTGTTGACTCTGACCGTCCTCAGTTTTCTAAAGTTCCTTAAAATGAGTCCTCCAGATCGTTTTTCTCTTTTCACATTATGGACTCTTTGCTTTTTGCCGAGGCGCGACACAAAGGGAAGGGGATGACTCAGATGTCCTGGCAGCAAGTTCAGAAAGTTCGGGGGTGGTGTTTTTATGGGAAAGCAGCTCAACGCTTGATTTGGGTCCAGCTTTCTTCGCTTGCACTGTAATGCCAGATGAGAGGGTGAGGTGCCCTGCTGACCCATGACGTGACACGGTGAGAGATGTGGTGATCTGTCTGTGGGATGAACAGTTTGTACCGTCATGTATTTGTGTTTTGGAAATGTTATGCAAGTTTCTGAGTGATAACTGTATCAGCTGAGTCAGTTGGACACAATCTACATCGAAAAAAATATTCAAAAAAATGTAAAAGCGAGAAAGAGGGAGTTTTTTTAAAATGACTTGTTATATTGTTTCCAAAGGAATACATCATCCCCAAAATTATGGAATACAACAAAAAAGTACACAGTTCTGTAACTTGGCCAGTACTAGATGCACCACATTATCTCCTTCACTCTACACTCGCATGGCAATTGCCATCAAGATAACACATGCTAAGCACCACGGGTCTTCCCCTCCACTCTACTTGTGCGCCAAATGTTATGCGCCAAGCACCTCACGTCTTCCCCTCCACTCTACCCGTGCGCCAAACGCTATACACCATGCGCATTGCGTCTTCAGCTCAACTCTACTCGTATGCCAAAAGCTATGCACCCAACACTTCGCATCTTCCTCTCCACTCTACCCGTGTGGCATACTCTACACCAAGTGCCTCGTGTCTTTCTCTCCAATTTACCTGTGCACCAATCACTATATGCCAAGTGCCTCATGTCTCCCTCAACTCTACCCGTGCGCCAAACGCTATATGCCAAGCACCTCGCATCTTCCCCTCCACTCGACCCGTGCGGCAATCCTTATACGCCGAGCGCCCCGCGTTTTCTCCTCCACTCTACCCGTGCACCAATCACTATATATGCCAAGTACCTTGCGTATTCCCCTCAACTCTACCCGTACGCCAAACGCTATGTGCCAAGCACCTCGTGTCTTCCTCTCCACTCTACCCGTGCACCAATCACTATACGCCAAGTGCTCCAATCATTATAAAGATGACACACCCCAACTGCCTCATTATTTATACATTAAATAATTAAATGAAAATAAAGAATTTGAAGAATTTTTAGCGATTTTCAAGATTTTGAACGAACAAACATTTTCATTTTTATTTATATAGACGGTCATGCAAAGAGGAGGACCTATTTGAGGTCATTAAATCTCCTGTTAGTCTTCATTTTGTTCATGGTGCATGTATAAGGTTTGTATTTCCTCACCCCTATCCTCTGGTGCTGTGGGAACTGAAAGCTCCATGGGGAGATCAGAGGGGATTGTTCTGGTGATGATGGAAGGCAGTGAATCAGAGAACGTGTGTGATCAGTTCTGAGATTCCAGCTCACTGATGCAGATGAACAAACCAGCAGTTTGTCTTTTTAATAATCCAGTTTTCATGAGCTGGAACACGGAGATCAATCCTGTTTTGATCATAAACTGGTGACTGTGTCAGAAATGACTGCAGTATGAACAATGTGAGCTCATGAGATCGGCACCTTCGATTCGCTAGAGAACATTTTAACAACAACTTTTGTAGTAGCGACCCTGTAACACCCCGATGTGCACTGTTTTTATTAGGTACACTTTGATTTTGAGTATGATTACAAATCCAGACCTCCATGGGATAAAAACTTTGATTACATTTTGATCATTTTTATGTTATTTTGTTCTCAAGGCATTCCACTATCTACTAAATAAAGATTTTTAACAGAAATATTTTATTCATTGTTTTATTTTAGTGTTCATTAATAAGACAATTTTCATTGTCACAAAGACTTTATTTTTCAGATGGCAGTGTAACTGAATACAAGGGGCCGCACGGTGGCGTAGTGGGTAGCACGACCGCCTCTCAGCGCTGGGGGTTCCCGGTTCGAATCCCTATCTG
>JAOUQT010024714.1:0-11653 GCA_025769995.1 Xyliphius kryptos
CAAACTCATTTTAAAACTAGCACAGTAACTGATAGGAATATAATAATTGTAAATTTTGTTGAATTTCTTTGCAATATGAAATCACAAGCTTTGTGGAAATTCAATAAATTAAGTTAAGCTTTGTGTTGTACTGATTACACAGCTAATGGTGTACTTTTTTTAGACTTTGCTGAAAAAATCAGCACATATTCATCAAGGACTTTTATTCTACTGCTGACTGGAGCTTTTTTATCTTTGGAGATATGCTGCTGCATACACATTTTGTACTCAAGGTTAAGGCCAGTCTTAAATTAAAATAAAAAGATTACCTTGTAGTTTGAAATTTGAAAGCTGGCATAACCATGCAGACATCCTAATACACACTGTTTACACACAGCTCTTTATTCCCAGAAACTGATTGTTTTCCCAGAGGACTTTATGTGTGTGCTCCAAAGTGCTAGGACGTGTAGGACATACTGTCAGCTCAAGTGTGTTGTAGCTCTCTTTAAGGTTATTGTTCTGTTTGACAGGTTATGCTTGTAAACATGTTGATGGACAAAATCATCTTTAATGTATATATTGGATTTAAAACAGCATGGTAGTGCTATAAGCATGGAGTTCATGCCCTGTCTTGTCTTTTTGCCACGCATTCAATAAACCAATAAGCCATGAGTGGAGGGTGATGCATTTTTGTGATTTTATTATAATGACGGGTGTTGGCAGAAATGACACAAAACACCTTTGAGTCACTCGCGTTACTAAAAACAACGGTCATACTTTTGTTCGTTTATACACAAGGTAGGGTTGTGAGGGCTGCTGTAGTATTTTCCAAAAGTCATGAGTCAAATGGCTGGGAAACATCCTGGAGAAGTCATCAGTTCATTGCAGGGCAGAAATAAACATAAAAGTGATTAATTCTATACAATTAACCATCTAGCCACTTTTTGGATCGAGGAAGAAAACAAGGTCGCTGGGGAAATTCAAGCTTACACAAGGAGAACTTAAAATCCAAACAGATCTATCGGACAATCAAAGCCTGGCACCTTCCTGTGAATGCTTGTGTGGCTGTGTGCCCAGTGATGGATTGAAGGCCTGTCCTGGGAGGATCTGCCCAGCGCTCGAGATGTCCCCCCCCCCCCTTGTAGAGGATTAAGTGGAAGATAATGAATGAATAAATGAATAAAAACACACTTCTTAATCATTAATTCGAGATATTACACTCAGGCCCATTGGCATAGTGAAAAAAAATAAGGCATCTTGTTTTGTAGGTTTCTTCTGAACACTTCAGGATAGACTAGAATAGAGATTGCCAGACTCTTCTGGAAGAATTGGCAAGAACCTTAGAAGACACAAACCGAAACTGTGCCAGAACATTTGTTACTAATATTTCAAACATCAAATGGAAAAATATACATATACTGTATATAGTGTGTGTATGCTTGTACACCTACAACCGTAATCGATGACTTCCTGTGCTGTCAGGAGATTGAATAATGACATCACTAAATTGGTTGTAATTTGCTTATTTACTTACCTCCCACTCGTGTCGATTAATAATACATTTTTTTTTCTACAGGACAAGTTGTGTTTGCCTCATCACATTCTGGAGGAACGTGGTTTGGTTAAAGTCGGAGTCACTGTTCAAGCACTGCTGGACTTAACATCATCTAAACCGACCCAGACCTCCACCATGTAGCACTTAATTCTTTATAAAAGAAAAAACAGGATACACTGACATTCCTTGGCATCTTCCATCCTGCCTTATGTCCCTCTCCAGTCTACATGAGAATCCAGCCCAGGAGAACCTACTCAAATGAGACCAAACTGGCCTTTACCTCCACAAACCCATGGAAAGGTTTAGAACCTTCTAGCCTTAGTCCACCACTATGCGCACTACTAATATAATAGCAAACTGATTGATGGCACATGGCACTCATGGCAAGTACTGACAAGATATCTATCACTAGGCATTGTTTCCATCCACCTGGCAAATTTTTCCACCTGAAACCAGCATCAAAACGTTTTAATTTAGATATTTATGTGTTTAAGTGGATACATCCTCTTGCTCTTCGTAACTCCCATACAATCCTCTGTTGGACCGGTGACCTGTACCGAGTGAGGGCTTGAGGAAAACTGACACCTACCGGGCCGATAAGGATTAGTGGGTGGGGTCTGCGACCTTTCGCACAACACCCCTGTCCTGCATGAAGCCAAATCATCTTTGTTAATAGAACACTTCACATGGCACTCCTCCACACCATTCTTGTTTGTAGACTGTAATGAAGAACAGATGTGTACAAAGAGTGGAAAGATGCAAATTTCACATGTTAAATGAAGATGATGCCTCTGCTACTCATTAAGAAATGCAGATAAAAGCACGATGAAAGGGAAAACCGGAAAGCATGTTTCTTGTTTTCTTATTTTTGCTGGTTTTAGGAGGTGAATTACTTGATGTCGTCATCGCAGTGCCAATTCAGGATCAATGTTAATAAGGTATCAGTGGCATAACCAGGCATTTATATTTGGGCATTAAATTCACCCCAAATATATAATAACAGCAAAATGTAAGAGCTGGTATTGCTAACACTATATGACCAAAAGTATTTGGACACCTATCATATCCGTCTCAAATCAGCAAAAACTGACTTTGCACACCCAGTCACTTTTTGAGCTGCTTATCATACTTTTGATTGCAGAAGATGCTAGAGACTCAGCTGTCGTTAGATAAAAGATTATGAAACAACCCGGACAGGTCCTTTGCAAGGCACTATCACAGACATGTTCATGCACAAATGCAAGCCCAGGGACAATTATAATATTTCTAATTCACCTCACCTACATGACTGTGGGGAGACCAAGGTTCCCAGAGTAAACCATACTTTCGGACACCAGGAAAAAACACAAACCCTACAGGACCAAGGCACATGACGTTGTTGCCCACTGTGACTCCCGCCTAGGTAAACTGTTGCTACTGACTATATACATACTTGGTACTTGTACATTCATTAGAATGTTGAAGCCATGGCACAAAACAATATGTTTTAGCTGGGTCACAGTTTCTCCATTTTTGGATAAAAATAAATACAACCCAAAGCAAAAACAAAAAATCTACAGTAGGTACAGAAAGTATTCAGTATTCCCCTTTAAAATTTTCACTCATTGTTTTATTGCAGCCATTTGCTAAAATAAAAAAACGTTATGTTATTTCTCATTGATGTCAAAGGAATTGCTCAAGGAGCTCAGAGACAAAATCTTGACAAGGCACAGATCTGGTTAAGGTTACAGAAGAATCTCTGCAGCACTCAAGGTTCCAAAGAGCACAGTGGCCTCCATAATCCTTAAAAAAAGAAGTTTGGAACGACCTGAACTCTTCCTAGACCTGCCCAATCAGCCAAACTGAGCAATTGTGGGAGATGAGCCTTGGAGAGAGAGGTAAATAATAACCCAAAGATCACTGTGGCTGAGCTCCAGAGATGCAGTAGGGAGATGGGTTCCACACGGTCAACTATCACTGCAGCCCTTCACCATTTGGGGCTTTATGGCAAAGTGGCTCAATGGAAGCCAATTATCAGTGCAATAAATATGAAAGCCCAAATTAAAAACTTCCAGATTAAGAAATAAGATTCTCTGGTCTGATTACACAAAGATGAATATTTTGGCATTATTCCCAAGCAGTATGTGTTAAGAAAACCGGGCAGTGTTTATCACCTGCGCAACACAATCCCAACAGTAAAACATGGTGGTGGCAGCATCATGCTATGGTGGTGTTTTTCAGCTGCAGGGACAGGACAACTGGTTGCAATTGAAGAAAAGATGAATGTGGCCAAGTACAATGAGTACTTCCAGAGTGCTCAGGACCTCAGATTGGGCCGACGGTTCACGTTCCAATAAGACAATGACCATAAACACACAGCTTTAAAAAAAATCTGGCTTTGGAAAAACTCTTGTGACCATTCTTGACCGGCCCAGCTAGAGCCCTGATCCAAACCCAATTAAGCATCTCTGGAGAGCCTTAAACGTGGCTGTCCACCAAATATCCAACCTGACAGAACTGGAGAGGATCTGCAAAGAAGATTGGCAGTGGATCCCTAAATCTGGGTGTTAAAAACTGCATTATTTCTAAGAAACCTCATGGCTGTACTAGCTCAAAAGTTTGCCTCTACTCAATACTTCAGTTTGTCTTTTTTTAAATAAATTTTTCTGTACATAAAGTTTTCTGTCAAGATGGGGGGATGCGTATACCTTAATGAGAAATAAAATAAACTTTTTGGATTTCAGCAAATGGCTGCAATAAAACAAAGAGTGAAAAATGTAAAGGGGTCTGAATACTTTTTCTTCCCACTGTATGCAATAAAATCCTGTGGGGCAAATATGCATTTTATTCAGAACTGCATTAAAAAAATTCTAGGGGTCATCTGCATGTTTATAGAGTCACTTATTATGACGTTAAATGCCAGTCAATGAAATAAATTGCAGTTGATGTTTTTTTAAAAAGGATATTGCCGTCCACTATTGGTCTTAACACATAAACCTAAAAACTTACAGGGGTGTCCACATGCCTTTAGCCATATTTATACATCTGTTGGGGTACATTATCTACAAACACCACAAAGTGGCAACAAGGTGCCAGCCTGATGACCTTAAAACTCTGCATTAGCGTCTACAGTCATATAACTCCCAAGTGTATATACCGAACATTATTGACTTATAAAAACATCTTGAATGCTATTCAGTTTAAAGTGTTTTGGGGACATATTTCTGTTTTGAGTAATATCGCAGAAGGATGGTTTGTCATTTTATGGCTTACTTGTACAGGATAAAAATACTACATGCGTGTAATTTGTACTGTATATAGATTGTTTTTTATTTTGAAGCTTTGTTTAAACATGGTTGTTTTTTTTTTTTTTTGTCTATCACTTATTTCCCTGTCTGAAAGGTTTACACATTTTCCCCTCCTATTATAACATGGAAATAAACCCAGGAAATGTAAATACATATGTGACTCAATGTGGTTTATGATTACAGGTCAATTACAATTAAGAAAGCTTCTTGGTCATGTACAAGTGGATTACATGGTCAGAAGTTTAAGTACGCTTGTGTATACATTTTATTTCCTCATCCGTTATTAATAGTACCTTAATACTTCTATAGGGTTTGCACTCTATGGTGTGGTGGCGCTACAGTTCAGTGGTAAGAGTGCCATGCCAAGGTATTGTTTTTGTTGTAGAGATGACCAGTGATGACGGTGTGTGTGAATGAACAAGAAAGCAGATCTTTAGAAGAATGTAAAATATTTATTAATGAGCAGACTGGGAATGGCACTTACACACACACAGGAATGGAACTCAAAGTGATGATAAACCAACTAGAATGGGGATGAAGATGGGATGGGGTTTATATAATAATGAAATGCAGGTGCAGGGAATATAACAAAATCCAAAAAAATAACTAATACAAAATAAGACTAAAGACAAGATTAAGTACAAAAGAACACAGTCAATGAAGAGGTGCATGGTGCACTCCTGATAACATGGCAGCCTGAGTTATTGTTAATGTTATATGTTGTGGAAGAATTGACGTGCTTTGTTCATTTATTGCGTTTATAACTGCTTATTATAGGTCTTGTGTGATTTTTGTTTAGGGTTGGGTCTAGCATCGCCCATGTTACACCCAACCCTGTTTTTCCTCTTTTTTTTGTTAAATATGAGACAGATCAAGAGATTAAAAGATGTGCTTGTGGATAAAGTGTGCCTTAAGGCCTCTAAGGTGTTTCCTAGAAATGCTGGATGTCTTTGTATTAAAGAACGGATTAGGAAGATCACTATTTAGCAGTGATTAATGATATAAAGGGGGAATTAGCATTAGAATTAGATTGCAGTGAACAAGTCAGAGTGGGTTAGAATAAGAAACTCCAGAATCTGTCAATGTCGTTTACTGGATGCAGGCCACTGGAAGCCAATAAAAAAGTGGAGTAACATAGACTCACTGGGTCTGGTTAAACATTGGATAAGTCACAGAATTCTGGATTAATTTAGCGACTGTTTAGATGTTAATTGTAAAGGCTATATTTTGGATAGAGCTGCCTGTGAAGATATTGTAGCAGTGAATTTGAAATGTGATGAATTAAGGCTAACAGAACAAACATTACTAAATTATAGGGACAAGAACTGATGCTGAGTGTTAAAGGCTGGGGTTCCAAAAGTTTGCATTCCTTCAACTGAAGATGAAAGTTTAACTTCAATAGTTCTACAGAAGATCAAGTTAAAGTGATTTTTTTTAACAACAAAACACATTTACAGTGTTATGAGCCAGAACCCCCAAAGAGCAAGACAACCGCTATAAAGAGTGGACAGGCCAGTACACCAGGAGACATGGAGGCAGCTGTAGGAGAGAACATCCTCCGCCTCATCAGGAGCATGCCCAGATGTTGTAGGACGTCATAGAGGCACGTGGAGGCCACACACACAACTTAGCCTCATTTTTTCACAGCCTCATTCTCTTTTCGAGTGACTGTAATAGATATGATTACCCCTCAGCGACTTTTAGGGCCGGATTGGTAAGCATCATTTTCCCTTTTCTTTCTTTTATATATTTTGTAAAGCGTGACGATGCTATCTAATGTTAAAGTCTGTGTGCAGGAGAAGTAGCAGGAGCAGCATGCCACCTGAGGTAGGATTTGTGTTGTAGGGTCACGCTTAACACTACTCGTGTTTATGTAGGATGTGCATGTGGCCCTATAGTATTGTGTATTGCTTTTGTTACATTTATTTTAATGAATTTTCTTAAGTATTAATTGTCTCTCGTGTATTTCTGTCTTGTGTGGTTAGGTCCGTCATGCCCACATTTCCCATCATGCCGTGCCTTGTGACAACCATCTTACTGTTGTGAGTCATTGTATTCAGCTTTTATACCTGTTTTACTCTGATACATTATGCTGACAGAAAACCGAAAAAGATTACGGTATCCTTTGTTCATGTGTCATTTTACAGTTTGAAAAGTTGGAGAGATATTCACATCATGTTACACAACTGTTCCGAGTTATATTAATTAAACACGCTAAAGCTGTGTTACATAAGACACATACTATAAGACCTCCAGTCAGGATCTTTGGTACCCCCAAAGATTTCATTCCAAAATCTCGCAATCCAAGTTAAAGGCTAAAAAGATACAAATAGGTGTATGACCATAACCAAATAGATTTGAATTCTAGCTATTAGATAATAATAACAGAAATGTATGACTCAAAACAAAGATTGCAGTTGTTGACTTAATATGGTTTGAAATAGATTACTTGAATGCCGTAAATAAGCACTTAAAATAGATTTCTGTAGAATTTGACTTTGCTTAAACTGGTGCAATCATGTTTGTTCATTTAGGTGAATAGAAAATTAAAGTAATTCTTTTGGCACTGCAATAATACATAGCCAAAAATTACCCTCCCTGTTAGTTCCCAAAGAAAGAAGAAAGAACACTGGGCACTATAGCAAGTTCTGATGAAAGAAGGTGGGACAGCAAAGCTTGATTTTTCCTGTGTGATAATCTACAGAGGTAGAAAACCACCCAGGGGAATTCGCCAGTGCTAGGGGTGATTAAGTGGATGCTATGAACAGCAAAGAGAGGAAATCAGATCAAATCAGTAAAAACACCTGCTGCTGCTTTGTGTTTGTCTTTTTTACTTCTGTATGCAGTGAAAAGTGAAAATTGGCATAGGTGCCAAAGTGAAATCAGAGAGAGAGAGAACTGTGCCATAATGGTGTGTTGACAATATAGAAGAAAAAGAAAGAGTCGGTTATTTGATAGATGTAAAAGCTTTTTCACCACATTTTGTATTTATGATTTGAGATTTGGACGACCACACAAAGTCTTGTTCAGCACATCAACAAGATTCTCAATGGTGGAGATATGGTGGTGTTATGTGTATATGAGCCAACGGTGGTCCACAAACTGGAAATATACATTTTCCACAACAGATCTGGCCCACATCTGGTAAAGGTATGGCAGTGCTCCCTTGCATGTAACACCTTTGGCTGACACATGGCCCTAATCAGGTTCAAATGCGGGCCACACCTTGCAACCGGGAGCGGTCTGCACAAGTGCCGTCATTCCATACAGATAAACATTGGGTATTCTGTCACAGAATACTGTTGCTAGATTCTGTGGTGACCGATCCATGTGTGAGACATGCTCTCCAAACCATTTTCAGCTTGATGAATCCTGGCAATCTTGCATTATGCTCATGCCATCAGGAATAAAAAAAGCAATTAATGAAATAACCTGGTGGTTTCAAATTTCATCTGAACTCATTCTTTGGACACATAACATTGTGAACCCAAACCTGACTGACTATTAAAGTATGAAGTACTATAAAAAGTAAAGTTCATACTTTCAAACAGCAGTTTACATCATAAGTCATCTATACCAGGTCAATGAAAAGCTTCAAAGAGTTCCTTGAGAAAAAAAAATCTAAAAGGATGTACAAAAGAATCAACAACCAGCCTCCGTTTCTCTAATCTTTTAAGAATCTTTTTACAGGTGCACAACTATTGTAAGGTCAGATTAAGACAGATTACAAACAGGAAGTCTGGGGAACAAATGCATGATTGCTAGCAGGTGAAAAAATAAACATGTTTCAGTAATTGTTATTTAATTATTATAAGTTATTTGATGCAAAATTTTCCTCTTAACCTCTTAAAATTAATGTAAGACAATACTTTGTAATGCACCACTCCTATTACTTGGCCAACTCAGTTCAACTCCAAGATAATGCAACCCATTTTTCAAGTTCTATATAACATTTTTACCGATATACCTTGTCACAAAAATAGTTGTGTCTTAAATTTAAGAAAGGGGAAATCTTGAGAAAAAATATGTTCAATCCAATAAATCATTATGAAGGAAAGTGCAAAACAGTATTTAAGATATACAGTGCTGCTTAAAAGTTGAGAACTACTTAAGTAGTTCAGATTTTTCTTTTGTTTTGCCATAAGTCTCTTATTTTATTATCAGCACGTTTTGTATATGAATTGTCAGGTTTATGTTCGTTTCCATTGACTCATTTCGAGGAAAATATGTGAGTTGCAAACATGGAATCAGAGCATCTACTAAATGAAATGAACCACAGCTGCATTGGTAAAGTCTATTAGGTAAACGTTTCGGGTGAAACACATGTGAGTGCTCAAGTAATCAATTAAGCAGACCAATCAAATAAGATATCCTTGGGAAAAGTTTTGAGGCGCACTGGTTAAAAGGGAGGGGAAACCAAACAAACCACTGTTGTATCAAGGCATAAAGTACAGGTCAACAATGCTGAGAGGAAAGGAAGAAGGTGGTGACAGCCCATCAGTCTGGGGAAAGCTACAAGACTATCTTCAAAAGGTTCAAGCTTTTCAGTGCAATCAATTCAGTGTAAGAAAAATAATTTACAAATGAAGGGCACTAAGCATCACTTCAACTCAGCCCAGAAGTGAATGGTCAACAAAACTTGCACCAATTAGCACCAGAAAAATAATAATGCAGGTAAAGGCCAATCCACTCATCACCTCCGGAGAGCTGCAGACCTCGCTGTCTGTAGGAATCTGGGTTAAATTTACATGCGTCTACAATCAGGTGAAATATAAATGGCATGGCAATCATGGGAGAATTGCTAGAAGGAAACCTCTGCTCTCAAGAAAGAACAAAGTTACCTGTTTGAACTTTGCCAGAGAGCACTTGAACAAACCAGATGCTTTCTGAAAGTGCATTCTCTTGACGGTTGAGTCTAAAATTGTATTATTTGGCCACAAAAACAGGTGCCATGTTTGGAGAAAAGTTAACAATGTGTATAAAGAGAAGAACCTCCTCCCATCAGTGAAGCAAGGTGGTGGAAACTCGAAAGTCTGGGTCTGTTTTTCTGCCTCCAGACCTGGATGACTCCAAATTATCTAGGGCACCATCAATTCACAGGACCATCAACACATTCTTGACTAGAATCTCCGGCAATCAGTCACAAAGTTGAAGCTTGGATGGAAATGGATTATGTAACAAAACAACGACCCAAAGCATTCCAGCAAAACTACCTAGGAATGACATAAGAAAAAGATTTGCACTCTGGATTGACTCAAAGTCCGGACCTCAGTCCCATACAAAACATTTGACGATACATGCCAGATGTTTCCTCCAACCTTCCTCAACTTGCAGAGTTCTGCAAGATGGAGTGAACAAAAATCAGGTTTGAGACTGATTTGTGGTTACAGAAGATGTTTGGTGGAAAGAGTTCACATGCTTTTGTACTTGGAAGATTTTCAGATTTTTGAGAGATAAAAAAACTTGTTGAATAAATAATGAAAATATGTATCTTGTTTTCTTTTTGAGTCTTATTTTGAAGATATGCTTTACAATTTAGGATTTGGATGTTTTTTTCATATGATTATATTTTTTTTTAGAAAACATGACCATGTTTGGGTGGTTCACAAACTTTCAAGCAGCACTGTATGACATCTATACACATACAACAAGGTGTGGTAAAATTTGTGTTTTAATATTATGTTCAATAGAGTACATAATTAGCTGTCAGTAATTTTATGACCAATATTTTAGGTGTGGCTAATAAGGTGTAGTCTATATAGTAACAAATGACATTTGTGCAAAGCCTAGGACTTTGGTAATAATCCATCTAAATTAATCCACCTGTTGATAGCTATTTTATGGCTATGAAAATATCTTGGAGCAGTTGCATTGTAAATACTGTAGATACGTCATTGTGATGGCAGAGCGGTAGCTCAGAAGTGCACATGGATGGGTAGGTTGGGAGTTGGGGTGGACACACAGACCTGAAGAAATGCTAGCGACAGGCAGATCGGTGGCCAACACGTCTGTTTTAATGAATTTAAAATAATGTGTAAATTAAATATTTACATACAAGCCTGCAAAATATTGTCTGCGTTCCTCTGTACCCAACCCATTACACACCAGATTCCACACCCTCACTGCCTAAAAAAATATTATTTGTACACAAAAGAACTAATTAAATGCTAAATGACTAAATGTAAAAGTAACTAAAAATAGTTGAGTTGTATTTTTGTATTGTTAAGTTTAATTGGCTGAAAATGACAAAAATGACACTTTTGACAAAATGTCTCTTCATCAAAAGTACTTTTTAATCTGAGAGTTTGAATGCAATGATGATAGCGTAGGCCTTCTGGTATGGAAATGTCAAAATCTGATTGGTTAAAACAACTGCAGTTAATCTACACTTTAATGCCACTGGGCTTTAAAATTTATTCTGGATGCCTAGCAAGAAGTATTTAAAACCTGGCAACCAGTGATAAGAAAATGTGATTGGCTTAATGCTCAAATAAGGAAATACATTTCTGGAAGCGATGCAACCGAGGGAAACGTAATTAAAGGAAGCAGCTGGAGCATTTGGAATTATTTAATAAGATACAGTGCTCAAAACAATAAAGGGAACAATTAAACAGCACAATGTAACTCCAACCACATTTCTGCGAAATCAATCTGTCCATTTAGTGTGCAACACTGATTATGAATCAATTTCACTTGCTGTTGTGGTGACCACACCCCTTTTATCTGTTCTCATCCTTTCTGTTTTGGTCACTTGTACATTTGGTCAGTTCTCTCACCATAGAGGTAGCATGAGGCGGTGTCTACAACCCACACAAGTTGCTCAGGTAGTGCA
>JAOUQT010024732.1:0-11652 GCA_025769995.1 Xyliphius kryptos
CAGTGCCTTGATGTTCGTCACAGGTTGCCAAGCATTTACTCCCCACTGCACTTTATATGGCAGAGTTGTTTCCTTCATTGGCTAAATGTTGCCCTCTAGAATTAGCACCATTTCATATATAAATCTATCCTAGGCTCAAATTGCTTACTCCTTACTTTCCAGTGGTTGTTAATATGCTTTTCCTAAAGTTTGCAAGATTTTCTTTACACATTTTGCACTCGCTGCATGAAATTCATTACTGATTGTTCTGAATCTGAAGAAACTTTCTTTTCTTGGAACATTCAATAATCTTGTGAAGAATTTAGAATAAGTCACTTATTTTTCCTGCTCTTGCTTTGTATAAAAGTCTTGTTATTCAACCCTATTGATACAGGTAAATTTTTTACTGTAGATTTAATTATTTTTTTGGGTTTTATAGTGTTATTGCAATTGTTTTAAACACTGAAACTGTTGTTTTATGCTTTGTCTTGAGACTTGAAAAAGAAACCATTGTGTCTGAACTGAACTGACCTGGTAAAATAAAGGTAAACTAAAATTAATAAAATATGTTACTACAGGGGGTCTCTTATCTCTCTTCTCTTCTACAAACATACACACAAATGCACACACACACTTGGCACAAATTAAGTGGTCAATATAATATCATTTCGGGTGCTTTGATAGCTGCGACCATTAGTGCTATTTTATATAAGATGAGAGATTTTCCCTCACTATTGTATTGCAGACATGATTTGCCCCAGAGTATTATGTATTACTGTATATTTACAGTAAAATCATCATTGCTCCTGGTATATAAGAGATATAATGGAATGTTATTCTCTATAAAACCCACACAATAAGATTCCCCGACTGTGTATCTTGGGTTGAACTGAGATGTAGAGAATATCAGTAACCAAAGATTAAGAGCTTCTGCTCGTCCATTAGTAGAAATTATGCAAACAATCTCCATATTGTAAGTTAGTTTTGAGTGTTAAGTTCAGAGGAGACTCCCTTTAATATACATATTGGACAATGGACACTCACACGTAATGCAATCCCAGAAATCCACACTAAGTAGTTTATGGATGTGGACATCTGTATATAAAGACAGGTTTGACCATTGTCAGTCACAAAGCTTTGGTGAAGCAACCTCCTAGATCTTCCCCACAGACTGAAGCGCCATGGAGTCCATAATGTCGCTCTCCATTCTAGTCCTGCTGCTCGGCTTCTCACAAGCTCTCTATCTCAATCAAACTCAGGATGTGGACATTACAACAAAGATTCTCACCGCGAACAAAGGTCTAATAACTCGCCGATCTAAACTCCACCAGAGCAGCTTTATCACTGATAAATACAATTTACAAATATGGATCTGTCTTGTTCTAAGTTACTGAATTTGTAATGTTTTGTTTCTGATTCTATTACACTCAAACTTTTGTGGGTGAAAGTTTGACTTCAGAACCGAATATTGGACTAAAATACTTATAGACTACATTTACTACTGCTTTTTGCTTTTGTTGTCCTAATCCCCATTTGTTGTTGCGTATGAAGAGTCTACTGAAGTGTTGTTGGAGGGAGACATACTCGTACCAAGAGCCAGGAATGCGTTGGTCTGTGACAACAACAGTTGTTTTTGGAAGAAGTCCTCAAATGGATTTGTGGAGGTGCCTTACACTATTAGCAGTGATTTCTGTAAGTGAAATACTTGTGCACTTTGTCCAGATATCACATAATTCTAGCTTTATTTCTTTTTATTGCTTTGGTCATTTTCTTTACAGCTTCATCTGACAGGACTGTAATTACAAGAGCCATGGAATTCTTCCAGAACAAAACCTGTATTCGTTTTGTTCCGAGAAATAATCAGACTGACTACCTCAGTATTCAGAGCCAATCTGGGTGAGACCCACTAAAATATATAAAGTATCTCATATATGGAGTTTGATGTTCTAACTTCCTGTTCTATTCTCAGTGTTTATATGTTCACTTAAGTCTCATGTTAAAAATTTTTCTGTCAGGTGTTATTCGTTTGTGGGCAGAACAGGTGGTGCTCAGGTCGTCTCACTCAGCAAGGGAGGATGTGTTTATTATGGCGTTGCCCAACACGAGCTTAACCATGCCCTCGGCTTCTACCATGAACATACTAGGAGCGACCGCGACAAATACGTCACCATTAACTGGGAAAACATCAAACCATTAGCAAAGCCTAATTTCAACCTGAAGAACACCAACAACCTCAACACGACATACGACTACTCCTCTATTATGCACTATGGAAGAAAAGACTTTTCCATCAACGGTCTGGAAACCATCACTCCTATACCTGATCCATCAGTGGAGATTGGAAAGAGTAAGGAACTGTCTGCCATAGACATCCTGAGGATCAAAGCCCTCTACAAGTGCTGAACATGTTCACACCGTTTTTGTTTGATTTAAAATTTCTGTAATATTGTAGAACTTAATGTAGTTAAGTGATGATTTTACTTGTTGTTGTAAACATCACTTTACAATAAAATATCTGCAAGCATCTTTATCTTGGTGTCTACTTTAATAATGTCTTACATCGAAACCACACAAAACAATATTTGATGTCTCAGATACATGAATATCAAAAAAACATGTAGTATTACAACATCAATGCTCAAACCTGCTCATCAAACAAGAATGATAAAAAAATCAGAGACTTCACCTTATATAAGCTAGTAAAATAACTGATATGACTCACTATGTGCAGTAATACATCTCATTTAATGACCCTGTCATGACTTAAGTACGTCCTGAAAGTCCCATTCTGTAGGTGCATGATGGGATAAATTTTCTAATTATGCAGCATCTCCTCCACTAGATGTGGCCCTGCTGTGACTTCATCATCTTCCCCAAAATGAAATTCAAGCTGATTTGTAGATGTTTGAGTGAAGAGGAAGATGAGTTGTTTCTCAGTGAAGAGGAAGATCCAGTGCAAGTGTATAACAATTGTAACTCAGTGTTTAAGACCTTGAAATACTGACCAAGTTCAAATTCCATCAGTGTCGAGCTGCCTAAGTTGGGGCCTAGAGCAAAGACTTTAAATCTTTAATATTAACATTAGGACTAAATATAGACAATATAGTTACACGTCCACAGTCTGATCATATTTCTGACCACTATATTATTTAATTAAAAATTACTATAGATAGCGGATAGCGTAGCCCCAATTAAAAGAAGATTTAGTAAAGAAAAAAACCTAAAGAAACGAAATAATTTCACCCGGAACTAGAGTGTAAATAGCGTCAGACAAACCTTTTTGTGCATCAAACAGCATGAAAGGAGAGTCTTATAAACTATAGGAAAGCTCTTAATGCTGCTAGAGCAAAAACAAAAATAATGCTTGCTTCTTAATTCTGATAAAACTAAAGTAATGGTATTAGGACCACAGGCAGCTAGATGTGAAGTTTCTAATATTTTATAATCTCTGTATGGTTTTTGTACATGTACAGCTGTGAAAGGCCCTGTCGTGATTATTGATTCTAGCCTTTCCTTCAAATCTCATGTAGATAATACCACCAGGATAGCATTCTTTCACCTTAGAATCATTGCTAAGATCAGAAATATGCTTGCACTGAATAATGCAGAAAAACGTGTTCATGCATTTGTTGGATTACTGTAATGTCCTGTTGTCTTGTTGTTCCAGTAGGTGCATAAACACACGACAGTTAGTCCAGAACGCAGCGGCCAGAATCCTTACTAGAACCCGGAAATATGAGCACATCATCCCTGTCATATCCAAACTGCACTGGCTACTTGTCAAATTTTGTATTGATTATAAAATACTTTTACTTGCTTACAAAGCAGTTAACGGTCTTGCACCTCAGTATCTTAGAGAACTTTTAGTTTCTTATAATCCACCATGCCCACTTCGATCAAAAGGTGCAGGTTATTACCTCGTATTATGAGGACTATAGCAGGGGGCAGATTATTCTCTTATAGTCTTACATTTAGCGTTCGGGACTCAGACACAATCTCAGTCCATAAGTCTAGTCTAAAAACATATTTATTTAGTCAAGCATATCCTTCATAGTCCCCTATATTTCTGGGGAGCTGGAGGGTTCATGGTCATAGAGTGTTTTGGTAAACAGGGATGTTTGGATACTGTTGCCACTCTCTTGAGATCACTTCAGTTTGTTGACAGTGAAGTGGCTTGCTTCATGTCCCAGGGTCATGTCTGTGTCACCTTCTGATTCTACCCTTTAGTTATGCTGCCATAGCTTCTGCTTGATTGCTGCACAACTTGTATTTGAATTGTCCATTAGATAATTGATCATGTCTAACTCTATTCATTTATTTCCCTTTCTTCCATTTCCATTTTCTATCCTCTCTCTCTTCTCCACTCTTTCGGATGAGCTACACCAAATACGTCGTTATATAATGTTATATATTATTGTTAGTTATGGAATCATGTATATGGTATATATGTATATATATATATGTATATATTATATATTTTTGTTATATTTGTGTTATATTTTATTTTTAGTTTTAGAATTATGTTCTAGATAACATAGTTCTAGTTCTATGTTATGTATGTTATATAACTATTATGTATATATTAAGTATATATTATTATTATTGTTATGGAAGTATGTATTAGATGTATGTTATGTATATATTATATATTATTGTTATATTATTGTTAAATATTATTGTTAATTATGGAATTATGTATTAGAAGTTTACAGATTGCATCACATCACCCAAATGATGGGTGGAAGGATGGGTTCCCTTATGAGTCTGGTTCCTCTCAAGGTTTCTTCCTTACTTCCTCAGGAAGATTTTTCTTGCAACCATCGCCGCCGGCTTGCTCATCTGGGATAAAACGTTTTACGTAAAGCTGCTTTGGGACAATGTCCATTGTTAAAAGCTCATTATAAATAAAATTGAATGATCTGGCTTTTATCATTTGGCTTTCATCAGGGGCAGGGAGGACTGTTGATCATGTTATTGAAACGGACTGTGTTGATCATGTTATTGAAACAGAATGTGGACGAGGGTTAAGGGCGCGCCCACCAACAAAAAACAACGCAAATCAGGTCAAAACAGAACTAGCGTGCATGCAGCGTGTTGCTCAAAAGAAGAAATTTCAGTGTGCAGAACACCAACAACCTCGCACGTCGTTGCGACTACTGTTCTGTTATGCACCATGGAAGAACATACTTTTCCATCAACGATCTGTACACCATCACTCCTATGATTTTTTCCACCAATGGAGATCAGTTTGTTCCTGAAGATCAAAACCCTATACAGGTGCTGAACTTTATTTTCTGTTATATCAGATTTCTAAATTCTTAACTGTAACAAATAATTAATGTGTATTACAATTTCTGTGTATTACAAGCAAATAAAAATTATATGAACAAACTGCTAATATTTGTTCTGTTCTATCAATACATTTTTATATTTATAAAATCTTCTTCTTTCTGCCTCTCCCTTTATCACCGGTCCACACAGCGATTCAATCTTTTTCACCTCAGTCTGTCCTCTGAATATTACATCCATATATTTCCTCTTCGGGCTTCCTCTTTGCCTACTGCCTGGCAGCTCCATCTCTAACATCCTTCTACCAATATAACTATAGAACATGTTCAAACCATCTCTGTCTGCTGTCTCTAATGTTGTCTCGCAATTTTCCAACCTGTACTGTACCTCTGAAGTTCTCAATCCTAATTCTGCCCATACTGGTCACTCCCAAAGAGAACCGCAACATCTTAAGCTCTGCTACGTCCAGCTCTGCTTCCTGTCTTTTTGTCAGTGCCACTGTGTCTATCACCAGAGCAAAACCGAAAAAAGGCTTAGAACCGATCCTTGATGCAGTCCCACCTCCATTTTCAAGCTACCTGTCACTACTACAACACATCTCAACATTGTCATGCTGTTCTCATACATAGCCTGATCCAATCTAACATACATTTAAGCCACTCCAGACTTCCTCATACAGCTCCACAGGTCCTCTCTCTGCAAGTTACCATAAGCTTTCTCTAAATCCACAAAGATACAGTGTAGCTCTTTCTGACCTCTATACTACTCCATCAGCATTCTTACAGCAAAAAAGGCATCTGTAGTGGCTCACAAACAGTCACCTCACAACCACAACTGTCTCCCAAATCATTTTTTATAAATTTATACTATTGTAATTTCAACAAATCTGGCAGCATTTTATTCTCAAATTAATATAGATTATTCAATCTTCTAATCTTCAGTCTTCTCTCTGTTCAATTTCTTCTTTGCAAAACCTCCTACATTTCCTTGTTCCACCACAGGTTTTCTTGCTGTCTTTCATCTGTCCAGATGAAACACCAAGTAAATTTCTGCCTTTTTGTCTAAGTACTCTCACCTGGAAGTTCTTTACTACCAACCAAAGCCTTTCTGAAGTCCTCTCAACATTCTTCCTTTTTCAACTTCCACCATTTTGTCCTCTGCATTGCCTTAGGCTTCTTCCTCTTCCTAACCATCTGCAAACCATTATTCTGCAAATCACCATCCGATGCTGTCTATCTTAACTCTCATATTCCACTGCCTTACAGTCTCCAATGTCTTTCAAGCAACTTTTCCACACAGGATGTTGTCTACCTGTATGCTTCCTCCAGAATTTCACTTTCTCTGACAACACTTCTCCACTGACAATATTCACCATGACACCTTCAATTTCTAGCTTCAAACTCATCACCATATCTGACATTCTTTTCACCTCAACTACACTCTTTGCATAGTCTTCTTACAGGATCACCCTGACTCAATTTCTCCTCCAATCCACAGCATGTTTTACATTTGCTGCCAGGAAACTGATAATTGTTGCCACCTTTCTTCCTATACTGGATTATGGCACCATTTAATATATAGTATATGCACACCCTTGCAACATTTCTGTGATACATTGACTAAGTACCACAGTGCCTTGATGTTTGTCACAGGTTGCCAAGCATTCACTCTCCACTGCACTTTAAATATGAGTTCAGTGGCCTTCATTGGCTAAACGTTGCCTCTTGCATTAGCACCATTTCATATATAAATCTATCCTAGGCTCAAAGTGCTTACTCCTTACTTTCCAGTGGTTGTTAATATGCTTTTCCTAAAGTTGGCAAGATTTTCTTTACACATTTTGCACCCGCTGCATGAAATTCATTACTGATCGTTCTGAATCTGGAGAAACTTACTTTTCTTGGAACATTCAATAATCTTGTGAAGAATTTTGAATCAGTCTCTTATTGTTCCTGCTCTTGCTTTGTATAAAAGTCTTGTTATTCAACCCTATTGATCCAGGTAAATTTTTCACTGTAGATTTTATTATTTTTTTGGGTTTTATAGGGTTATTGCAATTGTTTTAAACACTGAAACTGTTGTTTTATGCTGTTGTCTTGAGCCTTGAAAAATAAACCATTGTGTCTAAACTTAACCGACCTGGTAAAAAAAAAGGTTAAATAAAATTAATAAAATAATTTACTACAGGGGGGTCTCTCATCTCTTTTCTCTTCTACAAACATACACACAAATGCACTTACACACTCGGCACAAATTAACTGGTCAATATAATATCATCTCAGGTGCTTTGATAGCTGCTACCATTAGTGCTATTTTATATAAGATGAGAGATTTTCCCTCACTATTGTATGGCAGACATGATTTGCCCCAGAGTATTATGTAATACTGTATATTTAAAATCATCATTGCTCCTGGTACATAAGAGATATAATAGAATGTTATTCTCTATAAAACCCACACAATAAGATTCCCCGACTGTGTATCTTGGGAAGTGTATCAGAGGGAATCCGGCAGGGTAGCTGAATTCTACTGGTCCCTCCACCAGATTAGGTGTAGCTTATCCAAAAAAGTGGAGAAGAGATAGAGGATAGAAAAGAGAAAAGGAAGAAAAGAGAGAAAATTAAAAAAAATAAAGAGAGTGAGATACCATCAACTATCTAATTATCAATACAAACACAAGTTGTTCAGAGAGAAAAAACAACTCAAGGAGAGTAGCGTTATGGCAGCATAACTACAAGGTAAAAACAGAAACAGGAAACAGAGACATATGGGAACCCTGGGACATAAAGCAGCCACCCACTCCAATGTCAACAAACCTGAGTGATCTTCTGAGAGTGGCCGGGCAACAGCATACAAACATCCCAGTTTACCAAAATACTCTTTCACCATCAACACTTCAGCTCTGAGCACTGAACTATACTGGACTATAAAGGATATGATTGACTAAATAAATAAGTTTGCAGACTAGACTTAAAGACTGAGATTGTGTCTGAGTTCCGAACACTGACTGAAAGACCATTCAATAGATGTGGGACTCTTTAAGAGAATTATCTTCCCCTGCTGTAGCCCTCATAATATGAGGTATCAGTAAATAGTTCTTCACGGGAAACTTGAAGTCACTAAGATACTGTGGCGCAAGGAGGTTTACTACTTTATAAGCAAGCAAATGTATATTATAATCAAAATAAAATTTGACTGCTAACCATTGCAGTGTGGATAAGACAGGGGTGATATGTTTAGAGTTTCAAGTTCTAGTAAGGATTCTGGCCACTGCATTCTGAACTAACTAACAGTATGTACCTACCAGTACAACCAGACAGCAGAATATTACAATAATCCAACCTAAAGGTAAAAATCTAAAGATCTTTGCAATGTTTCTAAGATTAAAGGGTGCTATCCTGGTGGTATTATCTACATGAGAGTTTAAAAAAAGGCTAGAATCAATTATCACACTAAGGTCTTTTATAGCTTTACATGGTGTAATTGAAAGCCCATCCAGAGATGATAAAAAAACCTTACTTCTAACTGCCTATTCCTAATACCAGTAATTCGGTTTTATCAGAATTAAGTAAACAAAATTGGTTAACATTCACTGTCTAATGTCCTTCAAACATTTCTCAACTCAAGTAAATTTGTGTATCTCTATAGGACTGGCTGACACATATAACTGTGTATCATCAGTAAAACAGTCAAAGTTGATGTCATGCTTGTGAATAATGTCACCCAGAGGTAGAATATATACAGAAAATAGTAACAGGCCTAGAATAGAACCTTGTGGGACACCAAACTTGTGTGCATAGAATAGTGGCCATTTACATCTACAAACTGATAACGGTCAGTCAAATAAAACCTGAACCAGGACAGGGCTGTCCCTGTAATTACAACATTTCCGAACCTAGGAAGTTTAATAGCATGATCGATGTTGTTAAAAGCTACCCAAGCAATATAAGCATGGAAACATAACCCTGATCAGAGGCCAGTAGCAAATCATTCACAATGTTAACCAGTGCTGTCTCTGTGCTATGATGAGCCTAAATCCTGATTTAGCTAATTTAAATGATTTAGGGACATAGGCAGTTCTGCAATAAAAATAAATAATTTTTATGAGAGGTTTGATTATTTCCGGTAGTACATTTTTGAGTAAAGTTGTGGGTATGGTATTTAATATAGATGTTGTAGATTTTAATAAAAACACTAGTGAATTTAACTCTGTCTCTTTGAATGGATTAAAGTAGAATAAGGTTTAAGGTAAATATACTGACATCTAGTTGACTTGGATTACTTGGGTTAAGATTTACAGTATTGATTTTGTACCTTCTATTTTCATCTTTATCACTGAAAAAATTCTTAAAGTCGTCACAACTACAAACTGATGGTGGGAACGCTTCTGCTTTGGTTATCTTCCTAGTTAGTTTTGCTACGGTATTATACCAAGGTGTTGGTTTTTTATCTTTAAATAATCTTCTTTTAATTAGGGCTATGCTATCCAGAGTAAAGCAAAATATTGACTTTAGGTGCTCACCTGCCATATTAAGCTCAGTGGGTTGAAGGGCAATACAATCAGAGTAAATACATTTGGGAGTTTACTAGCAAAATTATCCACAGTACATATCTATAATATAATAGTAATTAACTATAAAGTTTATATTGTTTTCTGAGCACCACTTAGACATCAAACAGTTCAGTGACCATAACCTGCTGTAAGATACATCAACACGTCGCAATGGGAGGGGGCCAGAGCAGAATACCTCGTTAAACATCGCCTTTGCTACTTTACACCTCAATTATAGTGCTCTTGGTTTATATAATAATATCAAGGATGACTTGAAGGTTGCAATCATTTGTGCTATTTTATGAACATTTTTCCTCACTACTGTATTTGAGAGATGATTTAAAACATTCCTTAGAGTATTATGTAATACTGTATATTTACAGTAAAGTCATCATTGCTCCTTATATATATAAAATAAGAGATATAATAAAATGTTATTCTCTATAAAAAAACACACACAATAGGATTCCCTGACTGTGTATCTTGGGTTAAATGTTACACCCTTCAAATATACAAGTCACTCCCTAAAAATAGAGCCAGCGATATAGAGAATATCAGCGACCAAACATTAAGATCTTCTGCTCATCCATTAGTACAGAATATGCAAACAATCTCACAAATCCTGCTGTTAGTTAGTGTAGTTAGTGTTGAGTGCTAAATTCAGAGGAGACTCCCTTTAATATACACATTGGACAATGGATACTCACACCTAATGCAATCCCAAAATCCACACTAAGTAGTTTATGGATGTGGACATCTGTATATAAAGACAAGTTCGACCGTTGTCAGTCACAAAGCTTTGGTGAAGCAACATCTTAGATCTTCTCCACAGACTGAAGCACCATGGAGTCCATAGTGTCGCTCTTCATTCTAGTCCTGCTGCTCGGCTTCTCACAAGCTCTCTCTCTCTCAATCAAACTCAGGGTGTGGATATCCTAAACATTTCCTTTTACTTTTGCTGCAACCCTTTTTTCACACATCACTCCTGAAACTTTTGTCCATCCATTAGATCTTACCGGCACTCTCTTCTTCACCTCTTTTCCACATTTCCTATGTCCTTGGACTGTTTATCCCAAGTACCAGAATGCCTGTACCTTTTTGACCACTGCTTCCTGTTAATTGACTGTTCTACCTGTCTCCCTCTCATTTACACATGTATTCTGTCTTAATATTTGCCTCCTTTCCAGAGCATACCTCGACCTCTCCAAGTTCTCGCCGTTTCCTGTTCTCAATACAGAGCACAATGTCGTCTGCAAACATCATAGTCCATGGCTATTCTTATCTGACCTCATCTGTTAGTCTGTCCATCACCAGAGCAGAGCCGATCCTTGATGCAATCCCCCCTCCATATTGAAGCTATCTGTCACTCCTATGGCATATGTCACCACTGTTATGCTGTTCTCATATATGGCCTGAACCAATCTAACATACTTTTCAGCCACTGTAGACTTCCTCATACAGCTCCACAGTTCCTCCCTCTGCAATTTATCATAATCTTTCTCCAGTGTAGCCCTTTCTGACCTTCTCTATACTACTACATCAGCATTCTTACAGCAAAAATTGCATCTATAGTGCTCCTTCTTGGCATGAAACCATATTTCTGCTCAAAAACAGCCCTAACCCTAGCTTTCACAACTCTCTTCCAAATCATTAAATTTATGCCCCTCTAAGTGATACAAATATGCATATAAAACTTGTTCTTATAAATCCGTACAAATAAACTTTCCCTCCATTTCTTAGGAATCATTTAATTCTCAAAATTTATAACTGATAAATAATTTAAAAAAAACCAAATTCAGTATCTCAGCAAATTAGAATATTACTTTAGAACA
>JAOUQT010024739.1:7618-20883 GCA_025769995.1 Xyliphius kryptos
TTACCACAGGCTTGTTGCCCCAGATCTCACCAGAATAGAAAAACAAAACAGAAAGACGCCATGTGTTTGTGTAAGCCCATGGTTTTTATAGCCTACTGGGGCTCAAATATCCCTATAGAGCTGGGAATATTGGACAATGTTGACCTTATGGGGACATTATCAAATGCATACAAGAAAAAGCTATTGTACTTTTTACCTAAAGTCACGTTTGGAATCTTATTTAGTTGTAGTGTACATCATATGATGTGTGTGTGTGTGTGTGTGTGTGTATGAGACACGCAGGTAGTTAGATAAGCGACCGCGTTATCTGAATACTTTAACTAACCAACATGGAGGTTTGTGTTCAAAAAAGCTGACTTGCGCAACTGGTGCTCACACCCTAAACGTTTGACATTCTTTACAGTTTGAATGAAATTGGAGTGTGTGTTTGTGTGTGCTATTGTGAGTGCTATGTGGGTGTACACGCAAGTACATTCTCAGTATGCACCGCTGCACCACGCAACAGACAAAAAATGTTTTTGGAACGTTCAAACACAAGTTGGACAGGTTTTAAGATGGCTTAAAAAAAAAGATTATGCAAATGTATGAATATAATGTTGAGGCAATGATTGAAAATCTACCCCCAACTTGGCAAAAAAAACAACACGGCAGCATTTTGGTAATTGAGTTTAATTCAAATTTATTTATATGGCGCTTTTAACAATGGCACGTTGTCACAAAAGCAGCTTCTTGTAAATGATATACGAATATTAATATAAGAGATTAAATATGGTCCATTTCTTTCCCTAACGAACAAGCTGGATGTCTACAGTGGCAAGAAAAAACTCCCTGAGAAGATAGCAGGAACCTCTTTATGTCAGAGACGAGGTCGGCTCAGCACTCCGTTTAGTAGAAACAGAGAAATATCAGTGAAATAAATAATTAGGCATGATCATTGTAAAGGAGTAAATTAAGAACTGTAGCACTGACTAGCAAGTGCAGCATAGCTAAAACTAAGATCCAGAGGGAAGATCAGGAACAAAGGCTCTCTGAGACATTAGGACATCAAAACATCTCAGTTTTCCAACACTCTAGTGTCCATAACCCACCAGATCTGCACAATGCATTTTGGAAAGAATACATAAATTTGACGGTCCATAAAATGAAGACTTGCAAAGGTCCCCAGTGTTGGAGCAATACCAGGATATGTGTTTATGCTCTCCCACACACCGAATTGAATTTCAAAACCTATGAGGTCTTATACTGACTCCAGTGAAGTAACAAAATCTGCCTAAACACAATACAACCCTGAGAGTGTCTGTAAAATGAAACGTTATTAAAAACAACAGTACAGTGAAATGAATGCAAACTTGTGGGGACTTCAACCTTTAAAAGTGAATCATGTTTTCAGGAGATATTTTGTGTCGGGAGTCTGAGGTCAGTTGACTATCCTGCTTTGTTTTTAAGTGAAACTGAGGAAATACTGTAATATCAGTTATATGTTGAAAGATGCATCAGTTTGAGGAACATACAAGCACGACCCATGCTTGTTTGTGTGTGTGTAAGAGGTCATGGAAAGTGTGATTATCTAATTTGTGTGCTGAAGGTTGAATTTTTTAGCTTTCCGTCTGCTGTGTCTGCAGTGAATGAAAGATAATAACCTATGCAAACACACACTCGTTTCATTCTTTGTGAGGACCTTCTACTAACATAGTGGTTACTGTATCCAATTCATTCCATAAGTGCACCATAACTCGAGCCTCTTTTAGCTTTCCAGGGTTGGGGTTTTAATGAGGATTATTATGAGGACCCCTGAGACTTATTGTATAATTGTGAGGGCATTTAGCTATCTTTTGTCCTTGGAAGTTACTAATGTTTGTACATACAGTTATTGGTAGATGTATAGATTTGTTTTTTTTATGAGGACCTCTGAGATATTTTGAAGACAATTTGAATATATTGCTGGTCCTTGGGAGGTTCTTTGGTCTGTACAAATACAAAATTATTGTAGATAAATAATTGTTTTTCTTTTGAAGTCTGGGCCACTATGGGGCTGCATGGTGGTGCAGTGGATAGTGTGGCCCCACAACAAGAAGATCCTGGGTTTGACCCCCGGTTAGGGTGACTCTGGAAATTTGTGTGAAGTTATTATGTTCTCCATGTGTTCGCATGGGTTTTCTCTCCCGCATTCCTAAGACATGCATGGTGGGTTAATTGGTGTCTCTAAATTGTCTGTTACTGTGTGATTTTGTGTGTGTTTGTGCATGTGCACCATGTTTATGATTGTTCCTGCACTTGTGCTCCGAGTTGCTGGATGGGCACTTACTTCCCTGTGGCCCAAAAACAGGGATATAGCGGGAATAGAAAATGAATGAATAAGCTACTATGAGGACCTTTATCATAGGATATTTCTGTAATTGTGAGGACATTTGGTTATTTTTGGTCCCTGCAAGGTACTAATGCACAATAATTACAAAGTTTATAGTGATTATAAATAGTTACATATTGCCACTATAAATGTTTCCAGTTGTTAGTTTTTGCCGTCTCACACACACACACACAATGTCTGCGTTAGACAGACTCGCATAGATATAAGCAAAATCCAACTTCACAAGAGTTTACTTTCTTTAATCATGCAGTGTTCCAATCCCAGGTTTCTTGTTCCAGTTGACCATGTTGGATCGACTGAGCTCTTTATGAAGAGGATGACCTCTTATTGGCATGTTATTCTTCCGTGACGGTGCGTGTATTCAGGGTTGCCCAAACACCTATTATTATTAAACTTTGCACAGTTGAGCTTATCGATAGTACGAAGGACACATTAAGTTCTTTTCTGAATGACCAAGAAAAGCTCGAACAAACACTGTATGGATTGGAGGTGAATTAAGAATAATTATTGATAACATTTTGAGCATTAAATATGTAAAAAAAAATGTATTTACTGTACAATGTCCTACTGCGATGCTAATATCACTAAGCTAATATATTAGGGGTCAAGGTCAGGTTTTCAGTTAGAGGTTTGATCGCTGGTAATTTATAGGAATTTAGGCACATAACCGGCGCTATGTGATAGTGACTTTTACACAGAAGCATTTCTATACACTGTTGTACAGACGTACACACACAGGTAATTCGATTAAAGTAGCCCCTAGGTGTAGGGTTGTCTCCTTCTTGGGAAACCACATGGCTGTCTTTATCACTAACTGTCAGCAATAATCAGGATATGTGTTGGAAACAATAAAAAAAAACCCACCACTGTCGAACTCATTTCTACTTTTTTATGTTCTCATAAGCAGTTTAATGTGTTTTTTTTTTTCCTCCAGTCATTCTCAGAAGCTCCAGAATGTCTAGCAGAAAATGCAAAGCAAGCATGTTTATCATCGAGGCTTGTTAGTGAAGAGATGTCACAAGAAACACAGACTTTCCTTTAGTGTTGGCAGTGGAACAGTGGGAACAGTTTCAAGTGTCATAGGTATCTAAGAATTTTGCAGAAATGTCACAATGGTAGCAAGTTTGAATCTGATTTTACTATTTGTAATATTTCATTTGAATTCATACTGATGGTTACATTCTCCATTTCTCAAGTGTATCTAGCTTCATGGTATATAACTATTAAAGAAGTGGCTAAAGTCACTGTACTAAATGTAAGCCTGTGCTCGATTTACAGCTGCGTATCCATAAAAATGTGGCGCGATCATGGCCGTGGGTGTGCAAATAATGAGGGCAGTAAATTCTCAGTGTCAGTTGCATGACAAAAATATGTGAAGAAATACCACATCCAGATGTCTCAGTGGACACTTTTATAGATTCCATAGGTAAAAAAAAAACGTGGCTGTAAATGTAAAGTTGCAACTAGAAATTGTGTAGCTCTTTTGGTGTTTTCTTTTATCTTGCTTTCTATAAGCTTTATACTGTATATTCTCTGTAACTGTTTCTTATTGCAATCTTCTTTTGCCATGCTCTCATTTTACCCCGGCTGCAATAAAATAACAAAATATCGAGATCTTTAGTTATCACACCAGTTCTGCACATTTGTGTTTTTGCACCAATCAAGTACAAACTGATTTTGGAAATGTTTAGTTTGGGCAATATTGCATTTTTCCATGCTTGAGAGTTCCCTCCAAAAAAGTTCAGCAAAACTATAACTGAGAGACAAAAGATTTTTCCTTCCTTTTTTCCATTTAGTGCCATTGCTATGTGAAAATACCTCTGCTATCAGTCTGTTTACACAACAGAGTTCCAAAGCACGCTTTCACCGACTATTTGCACAATTTCGGCTCACATTCTGGACTGTGAAACTGACGTGTGTGTGTGTGTGTTGAAAAATGAAAGGTCGTCCACCTCCATGTTAAACACCCTTAACATTAAAACAGCATCGTTCCTTGCTCTCCCACCTAGACAGGGCGCCAATCCATCGTAGGCCACAAACACACTCACAGTTTCACACACATTCGCACACTAACGGGCAATTTAGAGACACCAATTAACCTAACATACATGTCTTTTGAATGCGGGAGGAAACCGGAGAAAACCCACAGTGAGAAAATGCAAACCTGCCCCTAACTGATGCATCGAATCCTCATCTGTCTTTATCAGATGTAAATCTTTAGTCTTATATTCCTTCTTGAGTCCAGTCACTTGATTCTCCAACAGAATAAGTTCCCATGTATTGGACACTTAATGTTTCATCAGTCATTGATGTTAAGCTGAATCTTTACAGCTGAAGATTGAGTGTTCTTTCTTTAACTTCTCTATTCCTCATACATACTATAAAAATCCCAAATCCTTTCCTTGCACTACAGTCAAAAGTAAATTGACTTAGCATGTTCAGACACAGCGCAGCATTTTTATGGGGGGGGGAAAAGGGACCTCATACAGAAAAAAGTGCAATCAAGAGATTTTAATGGAATACGTTTTGAGTCTAGTATCTAGAATTTGTCTAAATTAGTAGGTTTAAAGTTAATTTCTGGAGAAGAAACAACATAAAATAAGGTTAGCAGAAGACTACGGCAAATTAAAATCATCCTAGAACTACTACTAATCATGCAATGGTGTTGATATTTGAATGAATGTGAATATTAAGCACTGGGCGCAAAGCATGTTTTCAGGCTTGGTTTGAGGGCAGTGGTAACTCTGTGGTTAAGACTTTGGACATACACTATATTGCCAAATTATTTGCTCACCCATACAAATTATCGGAATCAGGTGTTCCATTCACTTTCATGGCCACATGTGTATAAAATCAAGCACCTAGGCAAATATTTGTCTAAGAATGGGTTGCACCCTGGCAACAAATCCAGTCGTGAAATTTCCTTGCTCTTAAATATTCTACAGTCAACTGTCAGCTGTATTAATTAGATTAATCTTATTAGATAGATTAATAGGATTGTATTATGTTAACTGACATGTAGCCTTCAGATTAGCTCAACAGTGCGCAGAGAGCTTCATGGAATGGTTTCCCATGGTCGAGCAGCTAAATATTTAAGTCAAGGCAGGTGTGTGAATGCTTCTGGCAATATAGTGTACATCCCGACTGACATGAATTCAAAACCAACCACTGCCAAGCTAACACTGCTGTACATTAAGGACCTTAACCTGCAACTGTTTACTAAGTTTCTTTGGATAGGAGCTTCGGCCAAGTGCCATAAATGTTATGAACGTACTTTGAATATGAACAGGAGAAATTTTATTGAATCCGTTTGTCATGTTGATGGATGCTTGTCTGGTTTACTGAACGTTAAATGCGATTCATATACCCCAAATGCTACCTGTAGTGTGATGGATTAACCATATATAGATATCCTAGTCAGTGCTCTGGTCCTGGCCACAGATGTGTTGTTGATGTATGAACCTTGAATGTATTTAGTTCTTTTGCTTTATTCAGCAGTGCACTTGAAGTGCACAGGTCATTGAAACATGAGCCTGGAAAAGACAATGGACTAACTATCATTTTAGCTAATGAATTTACTAGTTGTCAAAAGAATTGTATTTCTTATATCATTCATGCTTGTTGGAGAGTGCGGAGAATTGGAATTAGAATGTTGCACTATAATATCAATTATTTTAAATAAAAATCTGTAAATGAATTCCAGAAATATTGTACTGATAATATTTATAGTTAATTTAGTAGTTTAACTGTAATCCTGCATTTCGCAACGCGAGAACAAACAAAGCCAACTTTAAGGGTTTAACTGTAAAGAAATTGCAAGAAGAAAGTAACGGTGACTGTGATGTAACTTCCTCTTTCTAGACACTGCAAAGTTAACTGTGCCAATCACCAAGACAAATTACTACCTTGAATCATTTCTTACTTGTATAAGTAATGATTTTTACATTAACATCATATTTTTCAATAAATGCGTGATTTGATGTATTTCATTCTTTATAGAAAATACAAATGAAAATTATTTACATTAAATAAGTGCAATTCTCATAAAGCAGTCTTGTAGATGTCTGTTTCATATTTTCAGAAATAAATATCCTTAATCCATAGTGATAACTGTGTAGGTACCTTTACCTTTTGAGTGTAGGGGCGACCTGGGAATTTCTATGTGGAGTTTACATGTTCTCCCTGTGTTTGCGTGGGTTTGCTCCGGGTGCTCCGGTTTCCTCCCACAGGCCAAAGACATGCACATTAGGTAAATTGGCCCGCTAAATTGACACTCTAGGTGAATTGGAGCAGCTAAATCGTCCGGTCCTAAGCCCGAAAGGGTGAGGGTTGCGTCAGCATCCGGCATAAAACATGCCAGATCCTAATGCGAGGGACTCGCTGTGGCGACCGCTGGTGAAGCCGAAAGATTCCACATTATGTTATGTTACAGCCTTATTCCTGAAGGCACTCTTGTTATCTTGGCTGTGTGTTTAGAATCGTTGTTCTTTTTTGAAGGTTAAACTTTGCCTGAATCTTCAAGGATGACTTTATACATTGCTGCATATTTTCCTCGACCTTGAATAGACTTCCAGTTCCTGCTCCCAAAAAACAACTCTACAGCATGATGTGTAAGATGGTACCTGTTTTTTTCCAGATATGATGCTTGGCATTCAGGCCCAAGAGTTCAATTCTTTGTTTCATTAGACTAAAGAATTTTGCCTTTTAGTGAGAAATGAATTCTGTCTGACCACTCGATCATGCAGTTCTGATTGGTGGAGTGCAGTTTAAATGGTTGTCCTCCTGGAAGTTTCTCCTCTCTCCACAAAGAAACCTTTTGGCTCTTGGTCACCTTATGTATGGACGTTCCACCCCAATCACTTAGATGGGCTGGGTGGCTAGCTCTACTTGTTCCAAGCCTTTTTAATTTACATATGATGGATGTCATGTTTATTGGGACCTTCAATGCTGAAATATATTGTGCCCTTCCTCGTATCTGTGCCTTGCTACAATACTGTCTATAGACAATTCCTTGGGCTTCATGGCTTGGTTTGTGCTCTGACATAGCACCTTATATTGACAGGTATATGCTATTCCAGATCATGACCAAGCAACTGGATTTAACACAGGTGGACTCCACACAACTGAAAAACAACTGAAAGCTGATCATGAATGCAAGATGCAATCATTTGAAATTGATATTTCACTTTCATTTGTAATTGAATAGGCAGTGCTCCCGTGCATTTATGTGTGTGTGCGATTGTGCGTGTGTATACGCTACGAGAATAATAACAAATATTTTCAAAGTGCCCTGTAGACTGGTACAAAGTGCCCTGTTTGCTGCCCTTCACATAAGAAAAAAACTTGAGTGGATGCTTATTTGCTTATTTTTTGCTATATTATGACTGATCTAGAAGAAACAGTCATGTATATTAATAGGTGTCCCTCTATAAGTGCTCTTTCAGTTGAGTGCCACATAATGCATTTATTGTGCCCCTACTTAATAGAGTCCTGAAGAGTTTTCTTAGAAAATGGGATGCCATGAGGTATACATAAATCTGGCAGGTGTACATGATGACAGTTTTTTGCCCCACTGAATGAAAACTACACTATCAAGTGGATAAAATGTGATGCAGTGTAGTATAGGTTGTTGCTATGTGTGTGAGAATGTGGGGAGGTTTCATAATAGATTGACCCTCTAGTGGATCAAAATGATGTGGTGCCCAGTTGACCAGTAACCATTGAATAAACCTTCCATATAAGAAATAATGGTGCAGAGCCTTTGCAACATGTATATCTTGCTCAAATTATGAATTACTTTCTTCTGGGCCCCATGTTGTTTATAGACATTGCTAAATTAATCTTCATTAAGTAATTAATCTGCTATACAGCACAGATGAGCTTTTAAAAGTGCTGTTAATTTTATTTACCATTTACTTTCGGTAATGTCTGTAGAATTCTGGAAAGCTCAAATCTGTGTGTGTGTGTGTGTGTGTGTGTGCACGCTAGTTAACATATAGCTTCCCAGCTCGAAGATTTGCAAGTTATGTCTGGCCCAGCATTTAGTTAAGGGGGATGTTATTCCACTTCAAAGCTCTTGTACATTCCTGCTGTGCTGCTCTGGAAGCCTGAACACATTAGAAAAACAAGTGTTAAAACCCAGACAAAACATCTTAATGATTTTAAAATGCATCACAACTAGCATAACATAAGGAAGTCCTCGAGGGCATGAGGTTTCCACGTATACAGATAAGCATGTATATGAAGGTCATATCTATACATCTCTAATGTATAATCTACATTTTATACACACACAACATATACACACAATTTATAGCTACTGCAACTACATAGGCTCCTTAAATAGGCCTACAACTACGTACTGTACATGCTCTTAGCAGACCTGTGAGTACATTTTCTTTTGTTTAATTAGATGCTTTAAGCTGAAGTCTTTTGTTAGTAGCAGTCTGCCACATTGACTCGAAGCAATGCTGTTATGAGCTAATAAACTTGTTTAGATGAAGCCATATATTTAGCTTTATTCTTAGCGTAACCGATTTTTTCTACTAAAATCATATTTAAAATAAAATTAGTAGCTGTTAGTAAAATTACACATTTTTTAGCTGGTTATTTGTCATTTGTAAAATTTAAATATTTGTTCTTAGTAAAATTACACTAGCTGTATTGTTCGTATTAAAATTACACCAGCTATTTATTTGTTTATTGGAAAGGTACACCAGCTATTTATTCTTCATAAGATTACACTAGCTGTTTATTTGTTTTTAGTAAAATGACACTAGCTGTTTGTTCTTTGTAAAATTACACTACCTATTTATTTGTTATTTGTAAAATTTCACTAGCTATTTATTTGTTCTTTGTAAAATTACACTAGCTATTTATTTGTTCTTTGTAAAATTACACTAGCTATTTATTTGTTTTTAGTAAAATGACACTAGCTCTTTGTTCTTTGTAAAATTACACTACCTATTTATTTATTTGTAAAATTTCACTAGCTATTTATTTGTTCTTTGAAAAATTACACTAGCTATTTATTTGTTCTTTGTAAAGTTACACTAGCTGCTTATTTGTTCTTACTAATATTCAACTAAAATTACACTTTATTTATTCTTACTAAGCTTAAACTGGCTATTGTATTTGTTTTTACTAAGATTAAACTATCTATTTATTTGTTCTTCATAATATAAAATTAAAACTAAATGATTTTATTAAAATACACAAGATGTTTTTTTTTTTTTTACTAGTTTTAAAAGCATTTATTTACTCCTGCCTTTTTAGTAAACTTAATATCTATATTTACTCTTATTAAGCCTGTAAGTTCATTACTCGGATCAGTAAAACACTATTACAATAAATGACAACTTTGAGAGATGTATTTGAGGGTTTGGTTTTGCTGGTAGACACATAACTTTTGGGGAAAAATCATTTGTTGTGACACCAGACTTTGGTTCAACCCAAGACTCCATTAACCATCACAGCATAGCAGTAGGGAGTCACTTAATGACACCTGGTTGTAACCAAGCACCACTGAATGACAACTTGTATGATGAAATTACTGACCCTAGCATTGCCACGGGCAACACACAAGCACACACAGGCACATGCGCACACACAAATGGAGCTAGACAGGGACGATGAGCAGGGAGAATCTGGAAGAGCAAGGGGTTTAAATTAGATGACAGGACAAGAGACTGAAGAACAGACGTTTTCAGAAGAACAGACACGACAGTAATTACTATAACAGGTGTGTGACTGCAAAGTTGCACAAAATGTTAATGATCATGTGATAGCTGGAATTTCTGAATATTTGTACTACATGCATGCAGATATTTTATATTAGGCAAGTCAAATATATATATATATTGACAGTAAACTCGATCTAAAAACGATTACGTTTGTTTCCTGTGAAAGAATAAAAATACAGCTAGTGTAAACTGAACAAGATCAAACATCTGTAGTTTTTTTTACTAAGAATAACTAAATAGCAAGTGTAATTTTAATAGTAGCACAAACACAGCAGTCTTTTCCAATATCCTTCTACCGGCATAACTGCATGTTAACGCCCAACCTTTTCAAAGGTACATACTATACATATAATTACTGTACATAATAACCATGTCAACCATCTCCTTTGAATAAAAAATATATAAAATATGAATAAATATCAAAATAAAATATTTAATTATTTGTAAAAATGTTATACTTTTAGCTAAATTGTGGGAAATATTGACATTTATGTTTGTTTTATATTTAAATTAATGCAGAACACAGAACCTTAATAAAATGTGTGTGCAATGGTTCTGTTATCCGTATGGGACATCTCTGGAGAAGTTCTGACCTGAACATGTGAGAAACATTTTTCTTTCTCAATGGAATGGGAATAATTCGTTTTGTTTGTTACAGGAAGAAGTGAAACGTGTCCCGGGGATGATCTCCTGTAAGATAATACCCATAGTGCAATTCAAAATATTTACCAAACCGGTCAGGAGTGCAACGACTTATGAAAAGTGTGTGTGTGTGTGTTGTACTGATGTCTTTCTGATGACCAGTTTAGGTTTTAACGTGTACATTGAAGCCGATCTTTGTTTTTGTTTGAGTGCTCTGTGTTACTTTGCTGCATGGTCCTTGTTTTGGGACAAAGAACCGTTTAATCCTTTCGTCCAACGTCTATTTGATTTCCAGTTCAATCACCCATCGACATGTTCTGACTCACTGTTGCTCAGGTACTGCAGCCTAATTATGTTGTTAATAGGTGGTACTTAAAAAACATTGTGACTCGGTGACTTTTTTATTCAGCCCTCAGTTGAAGGGTAATTAGAAGAATATGTTCTTTTTTTATATTTAAATATTCTGTAATACAAAAGTTCATTTAAATGAAAATAGTTGAGGTTTAGTTTAACATTAGCTGCATTAATAATTATGTCAATGGAAAGTCCTCATTGGTATATTATAGCAAAGTTTGATTTCTACTGGTCATATAAACTTAAGTGGACATAAGTGTCTAGCCATTCAAGGCTGTAGTATAAAGGTGGGTTTACTGTGTTCAATCCTGTTTTTATGCTGTGTCTGTCTTCTTAAACACACACACTTACCTAAGGGACGCTTTCTTGTCCCAACATGACCATCTTACAGAAGAATACGTACACAGACAAATTTAAACGCGCACACACAGGAGGTGACGTTATCTTTAACAGCAAGGTATACATGCGCACACAAATACACACACACACACACACACACAATAAAATAATATTCTTGCTTGTCCACCAACTTAAACGTTTGTATGTGTGTGTAATTAGTAATGTGTAATCACCCATCGATCAGCTTGCTTTGTTCTTTGTGAAAACACGTTTCATGTCAGGACGTGCAGTAATGTACTGAAGTATATACACACACACATGTACAAGTGGCATCTTCATATGTAAATGCAAAACTGTTTATTAACAGTCGTATGCATACGATTATTTTTTTAAGTACACACTTTGTTGAAGATGATTTATATATATATATATATATATATATTCATCAGAAGCGGTAGAAAAATACGAAATGGGTGAATCAGAGAAACGCTCAGTACATACAGAGAAATCGGCAATACTTCACAATAAGTGATTCAAACACCCAGGTGTAACGTGTGATTAGCATGTGTGACGGAAAATAGATTGATTTGCCGGATGGATGTATGAATGGACAGATAGATAAGTTGATAGATGTATGGATAGACATATGGACCGTTGGATACATGGAAGGAAACATGGATAGATAGAAATACATATAGATGGATGGCTAGATAAAAAGGTAAAAAAGATATGTAGATGGATAGAAAGGTAGATTGCAGATAATTGATGGATAGGAATATAGGTAGATCATTAGAAAGATGGATCGCAGACGATAGATGTATACAGGATTCAATGATGGAGGGAGGGAGGGATGGATGGATTAGATGAAAGGGTGGATGCACCAGATAAAGTGAAATGAGTGAATGGACCAGATCGATAAATGAATGCCTGTCCGGATAAATAGAGTAGATTGTTGAATAGATGGATAAATAATTGGAAAGATGGATAAATTTGTAGAATGATGGAAGGCTAAATGACGGAGAGAAATGAAAGCTCTGTATCACACACGTTGTACATGATCTACTCCAGGGGTGGGGAACCTTCGGCTAGCGGGCAGTATACAGTCCCAGGTACAAGCAAATATGGCCCGCAGGTATTTCCTGGATTTTATTTTCTATGGAGCAGACTTATGCACTGCCACCTGTACTCAATGAAGAGCACTCTATTTAAATGGTAAAGCAGTATGCGCACTGATCAATACACTTGTATCAATACACTAAAGTCACTGAAGCATTATTCTGATGGAGTTTATAAGGTAGTGCAATGTTGCTGGCGCTAAAATATTAGCTACAGAGAAGCTGAAATTATGACCGTAATGGTCATATGCTTCAATACATTGGGAAAATTGTGATCATATATTCGGAGTTCTACTCGCTTCCTATAGATGGACGGGTGATTTAGAGATGAGAGAGGATGCACGATACAACCAGAGCTGAGGACATTGTTTATCTGTCAACAAACTACAAATGGTGCACCAGCAATTGTGGGGACACGCAAAGGCTTGGTGGCACTCCTGGAAAAAATGCAGTCTAGTTATATACCACTGTAACATTTGCTCACAATCATTGTGTATGAGAGATGTGATAGTTTACTACTGTCAGGTGCAATGGCTAATCAGGGTAAACACGCTGAAGCAATTTTATAAACATAGGTGCTCTGAAACAAACTGGAAATATGTGAAACTACTCACTGATGTCAAGTGGCTCTTTGATTACGGCTTTCATGGATGGACATCGCAAGCTATTTGTCAGATCTCAGTGTTAAACACTAAGGGCCCATCA
>JAOUQT010024740.1:0-11652 GCA_025769995.1 Xyliphius kryptos
ATTTGCACAGAATGGTATCAGCCAGGGGTGAAAAGTCTGGACAGTATCTGCTGATGCCAATTCTCAAACTGGCTTTCAAATGATCATCAGTGAGGGTGGACTCATATCTGGATTACATTATTTTCATGTGGGGAACAGGGCTGATTCACATATGTAGGTTAATCCTAAAAAAAAGTGAAATATGTGACACGTTTTCTTATGTTTGTAATAAAATGTGCCACATACACTTTTTCTGTAAATTAATGTACAAGTACCTAAACATTAATAGCTCTTCGACAAATATTTTCAACATATAAAAACTTTACTCTCACACTTGTAATATTATAATTAAATGTAAACATAAATATAACTTACAGGTGATATTTTCAGTGTGATTTAGAGCATTCAATTTACCTTGAATCCATGTTTTTGAACTGTGGGAGGAGATCGGAGAACCAGCACTGAGAGGCCCATGTGCTAGGAACACCTGCACATCCTTTATCTTTAATTAGTTATTCACTTCTGTATTTAATAGATATGTGTGTTTAGTTCTTGATGTCTCATCCTGGCTGCACATTTCTGGTGTTCATTCGAGGGTAGTGTTGTATCATCCAAAATCCAGTTCTCTCTTTGTTTTCTGTCTCCAGTCAAAGCTTGCCAAAGTGGCAGCTAAAGCTTTGGAAGAATATGGCTGTCGACATCCTGGTAGACATCTCAGACTTGTTCAGTTTTGAAAGGCTTTGTTTTACGCAATACAAATGATGACTGTTTCTAACAGCAGACTGTTATTGTCTGCTGTTGTTGGCTTTTTCTCCAGACACAAGCGTATGTGACAATAAAATAGTTTCATGTTTCATAATTCAATGGCTGACAATGAATTTACAAAGTACCTGTGTGGCTGTCTATTAGGACATAGCATGATGGTTTTCCGATTTGTGTATAAAACGAGGCCTGATAGTAATGCACATTCAGCAGCAGTTTTCACTGTTGACCTTTTAAGATTTTCCACGACTTCCTTTTCAATACATAACAAACCGTGGATAGTAAACTATCTACATTCATTGTAATATGGAAGTAAAAAAGCTCTGTCTTTTAACTGACTGATTAACCTACACAAGTCTGTCCAAAATGGTGATTTAAAACTTTTTTTTAAAACTGTGCCTTTGGTGGATGCTCCTTCTATCTTTTTTATATACTGATGACCTTTGACACTAAATAAACAAATTGTAAAAATGTTTAGAACAGAATTACTGTAGACATTGTGTTCTTACTTTAACTGTTCCAACATTTTTAAACATGTTGCAGCTATTAATTTATAAGTTAGAGTTTGTGATAATGTAAAAAAGTATTATTAGAAAAAAGGTTTTAAGTGGGACATAACTAGAGAGTTTTTGGAAGTCATTTAGAAAAAAAAAACACTATAAAACACTATCTGTGTAAGAATTGTATTATGATGTTACAGTGCATGGCATGCCTGTAAAATATGTAATGGGGGTGGAAGGAATTAAGGACTGGAGACATGATTCCACCATAGAACAGGCTTTATTGCCGACACGACACTCATACATTTATGGAATACTGGGTCTTTTACAGTCCAACTCTCATTTAAAGGTGCAGTGCGGCATATATTGTCACCACTTATTAAGCTGCACTCCTTGGGTGTGCTCAACAAGATGCTGCTTCACACTTCTGCTCCACACTTCTGCTCCACCTCTCCTACCCTCAGCGCACCCACGTCACACTTTCTCCACCTCAGATTCAGGATACTTTTACATCCACATTACATAAGTGTTCGAAACGGGGCCATGGTATCCATGTGTGCAAGAGAGCCTTCAGGCTCTGACTAACCCCACACACTGAGATGATGATCTCTAATTTATGAAAAATTGGGCAAATATAGAGCAAAAATAGAGCAAAACTAAGGAGGACGGTCTGGAAACTAATAAACCAAAATGCAAACAAGAAACAGGGAAGGGCCGGAAACTCAAGAGGAAATAGCAAACTAACAAATGACCATGGCAGATAAAGTCCTAAACCAAGAAGCGCATGAGGCAATAACCAGCATAGTATAGTCTAAAACTAAGCAGCAGATGATGACCGGCCAGCTACAGTCCTTTACCCAAGAATAATGCAAAATAAAAGTGGTTTTCGGTAATATGCAGTACCAGTAAGGTAGGACAGTCCACCCGGGGGCTTGGGATGGAACTGACTGGTCGGCTGGCCATGCCAGAGAAGGGCTTTCTGCAGGGTGTGTCATCTTTGTGTAGAAGCAGGAATCACTCTGTTGGCTGAGAACCTGGTCCAATGAGGAGGAGAAAGTGTGGACACAGTGTGAGTAATTCCCACCAGCTGTATCTTCACCAGGTATACCAGTAGGAGCATTCATACCAGCCAATTCCTTGACCTTCTCCTTGTATATGTCCTCTCCTTAAGACTCTCTGTCCTGGACAGAGCAAAATGATAAAAAGGCAGCCCAACAAATAGCACTGAGTAGTAACTGTATAGGCTGTCAGTGCCAATAGGTAAGCACATAGCCCTGATGGAAGCACAGAGAGTGTAAGGTGCTTTGCCAACTCATAGGGGTTATTGCTGACTGGCTAGCGAAAGTTTACTTGAGAACCAACTGTTTCAAAGGAGGAACCCTGAGGGGCGGACCCGAAATCACTAAACCCGCTGGGGGCATCCTTGAAACCACTTGAACCACTGGGCCATCTATAGAAAATAAAACTAAGACTCGACTAAAATATGAAGCTGCATCGCTGATCCTGGAAATCGAGCAGCCCGACTTGGTAATGTGGAACCATACTGCTCAGACCCTGGGCCAATGGCTGACTAACAGCCTAGGAACTGTAGCTGGAGGGAGAGAAAAATCTAGTGCGCTGTATAAACAAAACAAAAAGGCATGCTGTCACTAAAATATGGAGATGTATCGCTGATCCCAGAAGTCAAGCTGCTCAACACAGTGAGGCCCAGACCCTGAACCAATACCTGGCTAACCATCATAAAATTGAAGGGGAAACAAACCCCCCTAAATGCCGAGCAAAAGAACTACAGCTGCAACCTATAATAACCTAGGGAGCCTATAGCTACAGTGGCTAAATGTTGAGACAGACCCGGAAGCGGCCTGGGAACACCTGGGAAAAATTGCCTGCCCAGGCTAAACTGCTGCTTGTCTTGCAAACACAGTAGCAGAAAGATTGTTAATAGAGCAAAACAAACGAGGATGTCTGGAAAGTAATAAACCAAAATGTATGTATGTATTTATTTATTTAATAAATAAACAAGGGCTGGAAACTAAGAAGAGTGTGAGGCAATAATCAGCATAAAACAGCGCTTTACCTAAAATACATAGTGAGACGATGACCAGCATGGTATAGTCTTCAACCTAAAACCATCTGGCCGGTATAGTCCTTTACCCAAGAAGATTGCGAGGCAAATGCGATCTTCAGCAAAGTGTAGAACCAAATCCTAACACGTCTATTGTTACTTTTTTTTTCTTTTATTGCTCTTTGTTTTTTGTTTGGAGATGAAAAAAGCTACTTTGAGGCAGTGCTATAAAACTAATAAATTTGACAAAAAAAAAAACAAAACATACTGAGATGGCCTAAGTAAGCACGTTTCAATTGTTTTAAGACACTGGCATGGATAAGGTTTATGGACCTCAATTTTTAGGTAATGATACTGTGATTAAGCAATTTAACAATTTAACACGTGCAATCATCTACTAAAACATGAATTTAAATTAATTAATTAACTGATAAATGGCTGTTTCATTTCTATTTATAAGTATTATTTTAATCAGCATATTATTTTTTTACTTAAATAAAAAGAAAACAAAACATGTATTTTTCATTTTTTAGGCACATATTTTTTATTGTTTTCACAGTGTTTCGTTTGCACAGAATACACAATTTGATAAACAGCTGAAACGTGCAGCACAAAAACAGACTTACATTTGGAAAATTAATGGGGGGAAAAGTGGACCACGAGTAAAAAAAAAAAAACAAGAAACACCTACCAAATGTGGAGTTAATGTGCTCAAGCAGACACACATAAACAATCACATGATGCCATGCACATCACAGACATTTGTTAAAAAAAATTAAAAGAAATGTAACAGCAAACTAAAAAATCAACAATATTTATATATAATTCATTGCTCATCTATTTATATAAACAATTATAAACAGATGTCATTTATATCACAACTGCTATTTCAGCTTCAGTTAATGTTAATGTGCATAGGGTACATGTTTACAAACTAATTAAACCAAGTATTCTGTATTTTCATAAAGTAATGATGTTTTTTTGACACAAGACAGATATAGAACTCTACAAAAATTGTACAACAGGAACATGTTGTAACATTAAAAGATAGATGTGGTCTATATCCTTGTAAAGGGCACTTATTCTTGTAAATACTATGAGTCAGCCAACACATATACAGTCTCCTTCACAGATAAGGACAGCCAAAGTGAACTTACTTGTTTTGTTAAATGTATTCTTTCATTAATTCAACTAAAATACTTAGTTTTAAGTCATTGTCATAACATATACAATTTCCCCAAAGCTAACCCCATGAGTTGAAAAACGTTTACTCTAGAGGTTTATTAGTTTGTATTGTATTTTGTACCACTGCAATTTAGAGCACTCGGATGGTCTAGCATTAATAATTAACTGATGTATAAATTTGAAGTGACACACAACCCATTTTTTTTAATCATCAATTACTCAGGAAGACTAGAAAATACAATGATGTATAAAAAATGTTTTTAAGCTGCATAAATAAAAAAAAAACTTAAAAAAACAATTACAACTATCAGGACAATTGCAAAGTTTACAAATAAATCTACCAGAATGAGTAGGTTTGTTTGTTTATATAAATGGCCATATATTCTGTTGATTGTTAACCATCTTACACAAAACATACACACTTTTTTTTTATCACATAATCAATTATAGATATGAGTGGCCCACTATTTAATGTTTTGTCAGGATACACAAATAACAAAACCTATGTAATATGTAGATATTTTTTTAAATGTGAAAACAGAAATAAACAATGAAATTCTCTTAATATAACCCTTTTACAGTAAATATTGCTTTTATTGTCCCTCCACAGTGTCCCGTCACAAACCAAAAAGCGGTTTAACAGTTAATTTGGTTGTAAAATCCAAGTTTTTAAAATCTATACAATAAATTTAATTTATTTGTTCTAAATTATTATTAATTTATTTATTAATTCTATTAATTTTCTTATGTGATTATTTTTATGAAATAGTTTTAAAAAATTATTTAAAAAAAATTGTTATTTACAACCTATTGTTAACAATTGGTGTCTAGGTTAATGAAGGGGACTGCGTGTTACAGCTGCTATAAAGTTCTGACAATAGCATCAACATACAAACTAAACAAAGGCATTTGCATTGGCACATTTAAATAAGATCATTATGCTTCAAATATTATCTAAATATCTTAATACATAGCTAATGGTCTAAACTAGGTAACTAATGCGCTAAATGACTTAAAAGGCATCAGAGGCATTGTCATAAGATGAGTAATTTTATATGGTTTGTTGTTAATATATTTGATATCTGAACAGTTGGATGAAAATGAAAAGACGTCTGCCATCCTAAGTAGAACATGTGAGTCTATTTTGTGCAAGAAGGTGCAAAGTTGACAGAGAGCAAATTATCAAGTAAATGCTTCTGGTACTGCTAAATGCTACTTTTTTGAAAACGTGTGAAAAGTACAAATAAACACCAACTGGACATCACTCATTTTGAAAAACCTTGTGGGATAAACTAACTATCCAAGTAACCTATTAAGTCTCTAATTTGTTATTGTCATTGTTCTGGTTAAGGCATTTTTTTATTTTTTTTCGTAGTTGCAAATATGAATTTGACAGTAAAAAAAGTAGTTCAAATTTCTGATATGGTTAAACTTTCCTATCACTACTATGTATATATTTCGATTATGGTATTCAATTCCACATATAACATCTCATCATAAGATTTTTCCTTTACACTTATATGAACAGTGTGACTGACAAATTATACATAGCACCCGACTTTGGTCATTTAATAATTAGCCTGGATTACCCGAATAATCACGATTACAAGAAAATGGCTTAGGGGTAAATACTGACATCAAAAATATTTTGTATTTCAAAAATTCATCAACCTTCTTTGCTTTGGCATGACATACATTTTTATACGTTTATATGTTTTAATTTTCTTTTTTCTGCCGTTTAAATTCTAACAATAAAATGTTACATGAAGTTACTTTATCTTCAAATGCTACTGACTATGCTGAATATCCTAAATAGTGCAAAATATAAAGCCCATTTGTGCCATAGCTGCACCAATTAAAAGTTATTTTACTTACACATATAATCCATTGCACTGTAATTATGTTGAAGCTCTGAAAATTGATGAGAAAGGCAAAGTTGTTTAGAATAGCAAAAGTGATAGCTGCAGTGTTGTGTTTTTCTTTAGCTGGAAATAACCTATTAAGAATGTAATTTTCTCATATCGACACTCTTTACCCTGAATTCAATGAGATTTGAAAGGCTGAATGTATCAATACTAAGACATCTAATTGCTGCACTTATTCCCTCACTCTCAACAAGGACACGCCATTTAAATTACTGTTCAAGATTATTTAGATTTGTGAATGTTTTTAAAAAGATCTTTTTTTTTTAAATGTGTCCACCACTCTCTGGCACTTTATCTTCATAGATACAAATAGCCAATCCAGTAAACAAGGTTGAAGAGACCAAATGCTGTTGGAAAGAATATTCTGGAGTAGGAATCAATTTTGGACACGTGCACATGCATCCTGTTCTCACGCCAGGCCCCTGAGCGACAGTCATCGAAGCAGCAGAAAAAACTTGTGCAGTCTTTGCCATCCAGACATTCATAAGCATAATCATCATCATCATGGTAAGGAGCAATACTGTTCATTTGAAGCAAAGATGTCCCTGGTCTAATAGTCTTCATAGATGGTTTCTAAACATACAAAATTTATATAAAAAAATTAGCTTTAGGCATTTGTTTAAAAATCAGTTACAGATTGATTACAAAGTAGAATCCATATAGAAACCAAACAGACTTTTATGTGACACATAAACGGTGTGTGGATTTAAATTTTTACACTTGGTCTAATGGTTCAATAATATTACAATTAATATTACAGTCACGCATCTCTTGCAGGTTAAGACATTTGGCAAACCACAAACAAAATGAGATCCTTGAGAGACATTGATTCCATAAATGTTATCATTATGAGTGAAACAATACGGCGTAAACACTATGTTCATGAAATCCTGTTTGCTCCCATTGTATATACACAATAAGCAATCTGGCCAGAGTCAGGATTCTGCTCAGCTCAGCTAATTACACATTCGAGCAAAGCACTGTTAAAGATTTAGCAGTCACAACAACAACAAAAAAATGTACCCTTTACAGTGTGAAAACCAGTTTTGTTTTATACTTGTTCATCACAATTAGATTGTGTAAATTGTTCTGTACAAAATTTAATAATTAACCCATCAAAATAAAAAGCATCATAGGACATTCTGAAGTAGTGATAATTACTGGGACATGTGTTGGGCTGCACTGAACTGAAATTGGTTATTTACACCTGTAAAACCAATTTTTTTTTTAGATATATATATATATATTTATTTGTTTTTTAAAGATAATTGAGACCAGTTTCTTGTGTGATAAAGTGACAAAATGATTATGGTGAAAAGAAAATCAAAAAAGAGGTTTACAGACTGTGTTGTACATCGGACCAAAGATATAGTGGAACAGGAAAGCAAATTTTCACATACTTTTGCCATAAATTTGGAAGCACAGGCAAATGTCTAAAATACCTTTGTATAAAGTAGTTTTAATATTTAATAAAAAAGCTGGTGATATTTTATGGTAAAAAGCTACTGTTAGTCTAGATACAAAAATTGCAAAAACATGGATTATAAAATCATACTACATTTCTGCCAATTACTAAAAACTTTGGGGTACAACATCCTAAAACATATCATAGCATCATACAAACACTAAATATATGAAGGCAAGTTTGCTCTTGCAAAGTTTATGAAAGAATAACTGGTATGGGTGTGCAGTTATTTTGGGAAACTATGTGCCTAGGTAGGCTTTTGTAATCAACTTTAATAATGTTATGCTACATTGATCACTGTGGTAGACCTGTACTTGCCCAACACCCAGCTTAAAAAAATATAAAGTATAACTGTGATTTCTGATATCACATATAAAACACCAATATAAATCTTCACATAATTGGAACCTTCAGATATATGCACATTTCCTATGGAATTGCCCTTTTAGTTCAAATAACTAGCTGAAATGTGGATTCCTCTGACCAGAAAAAAAATTAATTCCTCTTATACACCCAGGGGCTAAAACCTTGCTGATATATGATCATTTGGATATTATTCCCTGTTCATATAATTCAGTTATAGGTTGCTTTTCTGTATAAAGTAACAATGATTTTCTAAAGCACTCCCGTGGATATTGCAGTAGTTATCTCGGTGGCATTCTGTACTCATAGTACTTGGAGATGTTTATGCACATTCAGCAATGGTTTCTGTTTTTAGCTTTTACACACTGTGATTTTCTCAACTTCTTAAAGCTTTTCATGATGTTGATTTATGACATAAATCTTCCCATGTAGACATTTAAGGGGCTATATTTTTTATTAATTATATATCAATAAGCATTATCTTTAAACTACCAATACTCTCTTGAAGTTTTTGACAAAGTGATCCATGTTCTGCAATGACTAAAGGTTTGGTGGTTACTTCTTTTATTTTAATTCTTCATGAGATCTTTACATTAATTAATACAAATTATACAGAACAATGACCTTTTTTTCATTTGAAGAAGTATTTTTCCATAGTGAGTTACCATAATGCATTAAAGTTTTTTGTAAGCTTTAAGATTTCAAGTCAAACATAGCTCTAGAAAAAATATTGAAAAGAAGGGTCATGTTGTACAAAACATTACAGTGGCAGACGAACAGCTGCTTCTCAGCATGCATGCAAATTCACACACCAGCACACACACACACCCCTCTCTCTTTAAGGCTTTTTTTTCTCTTTCTTGACCCCAAATTTTCTTGAACCCAACACCAAATTTTGCTATCATGTGATAAAATCACAGCTACCATGAAGTGACGCTTTGTAAAAATACAGAAAACATGTCTGTATTTAGCAGTCAGGTATAGGACTGATGCGTTTTTAATACTTGGCAAATATTTGTTTGTAATCATTTATTTATGTTAAGTAATATGGGCATGCTGTATATATTTTGTGGGGAAGCAAATAAAAATACGGAATTTTTAATTTCATTTGTCAAATCATGCGCTTTTTTGGAAAGTTTGTTGGGATGTTATTATAAAACATTTTTTAATGTTTTTTTTCCTTTAAATAAATGAAATACTTTATATTTAGTCTATTTAATTTATCCAGAGGTAGAAGGTAGAAAAATCACCACGAAAAAAACATATTAGCTATTTAGTCACATTTTTTGGTGCATCCCTACTATAATTTTTATTCTATTATGTTTTTATGGAACAAGCCCTCACTTTTAATTCGATAATATGCTTGTTTATTAAAATCCCAAATAAATCTGGATGCACTCACAGCCTGTTATAAGTTTGTTGTTTATGTATTATTATCTATTTGTGTGCAACATTTAGAAGTTGTTTTTTGTTTGTGTCATTAAAATAAATTGAAGCTACAGTGCATTGCTTACCAGAGTACTGTTGGTCTTGGTCTTCTTGTTCTGCCGATTACTAGTAAAGTAGTGCAGTGTTCCATATTCCATAAGTGCAGCAAAGGTGAATATGAAGCAGACAGACACAAACAGATCCATGGCCGTCACATATGACACCTTTGGTAATGACTTCCTGGAAATAGTGCTCAGAGTTGTCATAGTAAGTACAGTTGTGATACCTGTATACAAATAAAAGAAAGTACAAACACATACATATGCACAAAGGCATACAAAAGAAGAAAGAAAGAGAGAGAGAATAACAAAAGTTAAACATATTATTTGCAAAGTCTTAATTATATTCACATACAAACATTATTCCCATAAATGTTGGAATAAAACTGCAACAGGTAGTACATTTAATTTATTGTACATTGAATTAATTTATTATTCAAAATACCTAAAAATTAATTGAAAGGGGAAAAGGTGCATTTGTCCCAATCTTTTTGTGGGTGTGTTTTATGCATTAATTGAATTAAATGTTTACATTTAACAAACAAAATTAATCACAGAAAATATGGGAAATCTTTTCTATGCGTCCAGTGAAACAAGGATTAGTAAACTATCAAATCACGGATTTTAGTATTTATCAGATGTCAAACTTTTCTGAAAATTGCGTTTGTAATAATACTTTGATTATCGATTTTGTAGTGTGTTTAGATCTCTTTAAAAGGCTACCTAAGGAAGTTCTGGCAGGAACAGCATCTTTATTGATCCAGAAGGAAACCCAGGACAACACTACAATCATGCTGCAGGGGATATATGTCTGGATGGTGAAGTAGCCCATTCTCCGACTCAGGTCAAAGAAGATAGTCATAATCACATATTCACCTGAGGATAAATATTTATTACTTTTAGTTTGAACAGTTCTTACTGTTGAATATACCAACTGATAATACAGACACTTCACACACCTGATTGAGTGTGTGCCACATCAGAGGTGTTGCGTAGACCAACAAAGGCAAACTGGTAAAGTCTCCAGTACCGCTGGTCTGCTACCTCAACAGCACGACGCTGCCATCTGTACTGAATTTCATTTTTTGGATATCCATCTGAAAAAGGTCCACAAAGGCATTCAAACACAATTTGCATCACACTAAATTTCAAACACAGATTTGGCCACATTGCTAACTGCATGCAGACAAACAGAAACATGACATGATGGCACTAAATCATATTACAATATAAACAAGGCTTGTTTTTCTCTCAAAGATCTATGCATGATGTTTAATTTTGCATATAAAGCACCAAAGAAGAACTTGCAATCAAAGAAGCAAAGCCACAAATCGATGTGATGTAATGTAATGTAACGCTGACTGAAGAGGGATGAATACCCATGAGGAGAATGGTATGCTGGCTTTCTTGGGTTAGTTGTGAAGTTGAAAAATGATATTTGAGACAGGTAAGAAATGAGGATTGGTCAGCTGACAGAGGCAAGGTGTACTGATGGTTTGACTAGCAAGACTCAGAGCAACTCAGGCTTAATGACATACTGATGGTAATGGTTTAACACCTACAGCTTGAAAACTCCAGCGGGCACGAATGTTCATCCATAGGAAAGTTATGCAGCTTAAGGTAGCATTCCGCATTAATAGTCAACCTGACAAAAACAAAATAAGTTTAGAAAAAAAGAAATATTTTTAAAGTAGTGTTTGAGTCTAATTAAAGTGCACTATATTGTGCTGGGTACGCTTTTATGCACAAACCCTATTCAACAAATGTTGAAACACATTCTTAAAATATTAAACAAATATTTTATTAGTTCACTTGAACCAGTATTTGACAGGAAAATGAATAAGAGCTTTTCAGGATTTTTATTTTAAATTATTATTATTATATTTTTATATTATTTGTTAACCATAAAACAGTTAAAATT
>JAOUQT010024751.1:0-11652 GCA_025769995.1 Xyliphius kryptos
CTGAGCAACTTGTGTGGGTTGTAGACACCGCCTCATGCTACCTCTATGGTGAGAGAACTGACAAAATGCAAAAGTGAACAAAACATCATCCAGAAAGGATGAGAACAGAGAAAAGGGGTGTGGCCACCACCTGCAGAAACACTCCTTTATAGGGGGGGTCTTGCTAAGTGCCTCTGATTTCTACCTGTTGTCTGTTCCATTTGCACAACAGCAAGTTAAATTGATTTACAATCATTGTTGCTTCCTAACTGGACAGGTTGATTTCACAGAAGTGTGGTTGACTTGGAGTTACATTGTGTTTAAGTGTTCTCTTTAAATTTTTTGAGCAGTGTTATATATACACACACATAATATAAAAATATTTATTTTTATTGCAATTCTCCATTCATTTTACAAATGTAAATGTACAGGGTTTGTCATACAGGATTTGATTCAGTTATTTAGTATAATTTAGGGATGGTCATTAAATACCATTAAAATCTACTGAGTGAGAAAACATCACATTTAACATTGCAGCTATTAAATATAAATGCACTAATTTGCTATATAAGATATGAGTGGTGCTATTTAGTGCCTCTGCAAAAAAAGGCAGATTTTTACATTGAGGTTACTGTTCATCATACACATGACATATCCAGCATATTTTTCTTTGGTTGATGAAACCACATTTATGATATTACACATAAATAATTGAAAGTTGGCCCTTCAGTGTGAACACAGGCAATCAGGATATCTGTAAACAAGGTTTAATTTTTTAAAAATAACGAACCACTTTTACCCATGTTCAGACTAACTGGTCCACAGTTCAAAACATTCAAAGTGTTTTGCTGAAGTTATTGTTCCCATCAACAAAAACAAGACAAATGACCTCTTCACCTGGTCGTATGTTTTACTGTACACAGGCAAAAGGTAATGCTGGTAGTTGTTATGCGCTAGATGTTTATAGCGGCCTTCACCTACACACAAAAACAAAACACTTATCAAGATTGAGTTTATATGAGAATATAAACTGTGGCATGTCACATTATTTTGGCAGTGTTATATGTTCCCTGCTTATCTTAAAATAGTAGAAAAATACAGTACATTTCCAAAACCTTTTTTAATGAAGGATTGTGAAAAGTCAATTTAAAAAGCTTAAAATAAAACTAGAGATTTCATTCTGCCATGAAATTTCCGAGTGCTCAAAAGTTTACATACATGTGGTTTTTGGTATCATTCCTTTAAAGTTGGTTACACTTTCAGGTTTTTTTGGCCTATTTAAGTTGCATATAAATTTTTAGGTTTGCCCAAACATTTCTACAGGATTAAGGTCATGGCATTTTGAAGGAAACTTATTAAATTTACTTTTAAATTTGATTTTATACAGCCTTAAGCCATTTTGCTGCAATAATTTACCTATTTGTAATACCATCTATTAAGTGCACCAGTCCCTCCTGCAACAAAGCGGCACATAAAATGATACTGCCACCACCACCTCTTTTGTTTAAAATGGTGCAAGCCTTTTCTTTTTTAATTCATAAAATGTATAAAATGATTATTACTAGAGGTGAAGGGAAAGAAACGATGTGGTCAAAAATAAGTGTACACAAACAATAGAAAAAACTGCACCCTGGAGAGGATTCAAAAAACCCATTAAAAATGTGGAGGAGATTTACAAAGAGTGCTGCAAGAACCTCCACACACAGATGGTTTGGGGTGCTACGTTGTCTGCTTGTGTTGATCCATTGGGTTTAAGGTCAATGCAGCCATCTACCAGGACGTTTTAGAGCACTTTATACGTCCTGCTGCTTATGGAGATGCAGATTTCATTTTCCAACAGGACCTGCCACCAGCACACAGTGCCAAAGCAACCAATACCTGCTTTAAGGACCATGGTATCCATGTTCATAATTGGCCAGCAAACTCGCCTGACCTAAACCTCGTAGGAAACCTATGGGGTATTGTAAAAAGAAAGATCTGATGTGCCAGACCCAACAATTTAGAAAAGTTGAAGGCCACCATCAGAGCAACCTGGGCACAGAGGATATGCTGGGATACCACTGAACGTAGAGAGGTGTGAGTTACTTCATAAGACATGATAGGAAATCCAAGTTTTAGCCTTGTAGGTACTCGGGAAGTGGGAGATTTTGTGATGAGTGAGTGAGTCAGTGAAGGTTTTAGTGTTTATAGGTATAGATATGCACAAATAATTTACCATGATTTAACAACGAAAAACGCAATATTTTAGAAGTATAATAGAGACCATTACTGTAGAGGTGCTGTACCTTGACTTCTCCAGCTCAGTCAGTTTTGTCCAGACTGGGGTTTGGCATGGCTATAATTACATTCCCCTGTGCTGCACAATACAAACAAAATGGTCTATTAGTTTGATTTAAAATGTTCAGTCTATCCATATATCATTTATAAGAAAATACAATGCATAACAACAGAAAACATACTTACCCAAGTCTCCATGAGATCCAGAGGACACTGGTTGTCCAATAATAACTGTCTGACTGTCTGTAAATCAAAAAAATATATATTTATACCTCTTTCACACATCCTTATTGTTTTACTCTTATGAATTTAATTTCAGTCTCCTTTTCAGGGAGTAAATTGCAATTTGCTGTGATTTTATTTTTACATTGATTCCATGACACATTTTTAAGAGGTTAATGCTTACATCTATTTCGGTCCTCAGATGCATGATCTACCAGCTGTTCTGGATCCACATAAAAGTCTTCCTCTTCCTCCTTTGAGGCACACTTCCCACAACAAAAGCAGCAGCAACATAAGCAGCAGCAGCACGTGAATAACATAGTGCAAAAAAAAAGTGCCTGAAAACAAAAAGAAATCATAAGAGATATAAGCTCGATGGTCATAAAATATTTAGAAATGCAGTTAAACTTTTACTAAACAAATTCAAATGAAAACTTAAATACCCAACCATCAAATTCATACCTTGAACCAGCATTTTGACATGAGGAAGTAGTACTTTACACTTTCTTCTCCAAACTGTTCGGCAATATAGAGACCCATGGAGCCATATTGATCATAGATCTGCCGTTTATTATCATCGTTAAGAATAGAGTTGGCATTGTTGATCTCTTTGAACTTTTCGGCAGCTTCTGGGTTATCTGGGTTCTTATCTGGGTGATATCGCAGAGCGAGTTTTCTAAAATTGGAGACATTTCATTTTTTATTATAAAAAAACACCATATCAACAAGTTTGGGCAATTTCTAAATTCAAGCTTCACCAGGCAAAACCAGGCAACTGCTTAATACCATTTAGAAAGCGCCATCTAATATGATGAACAAATAACACAACTGCTGCAACCATGCAATAGGCAAATATCAAAACGCATGCCCTATCTGTGAGGCATTACAGTGTGTTAACCTTTGCACAGGAAACCTAATTGTGGAATGTATTAGAGGTAAAAATGGGTTCTTAGAAATTTAAAGAATTTCAAGTGTCAAAATGAAACAGGTTGACATTCTATTGTGTACAACACATCAACTATAACAAGTTTGTTTATTCATTATCTTCTGCTTAATCGTCCACTAGGGTCATTGGGGTCATGTCAATCCATGTTTTTTGGGAAGCAAACATGCTAACCACTAAGCCAAAAAATTAATCTAATGATCCTCTCGAGTTTGAAATTTTACCTGAAAAGAGCTGAGCTGCAAGCATACTTGTTACAGAACATACAGTACACCTCTCACAAACATTTTGTTATTTCCTGCGATGATGAATTGTCAGAGTATCTACCATGGCTGAGTATTACTTAATAAAAGGGCGAACCCCCACTTTGCAGGTAAGCCTCTTATAGCCCTGTCCTATTGCATCATCCAATTTACTTTTCATGTATCCATGCTGTGTGAAAAAGTAGTTTTGCATTTAGTTAAAATGCACCATTTACTTTGTTCGTCTTACCTGTAAGCTTTTTTAACATCCTCAGGCGAAGCTCCCTTTTCCAAACCTAGTGTTTTATATAAGCTTTCTCCAGTGGTTGACAGTTTGCGCTGTCTGTTTGGATCAGTCATCCTTTAATTCTGCAATATGAGAAACAATTATCAAATATACACAAAAATGCAAAAAATATTCTAATGTAAACATACATGTCTTTGGTATGTCATATAGTAAGGCAAAGAAAGTTGAAATGATAAATTAAGTATTATATACATTGCTCAAAAAAACTACAACAACAACAAAAAAAACACCTGTCCAGTTAGGAAGCAACACTGATCGTGAATCAATTTCACTTTCTGTTGTGCAAATGGAACCGACAACAGGTAGTAATGAAAATGACTTGGCAAGACAACCCCTATAAAGGAGAGCTTCTGCAGGTGGTGACCACACACCTTTTATCTGTTCTCATCCTTTCTGGCTGATGTCTTGGTCACTTTTGCACTTGGTCAGTTTTCTCACCATAGAGGTAGCATAAGGCGGTGTCTACAACCCACACAAGTTGCTCAACCACAGAGCTAAAAACCAAAACTTGGACTAGTCTAAAGAGGTATTCATAAATCCTCTTCAACGTTACAAAGCTAAAGATTGAAGTCTGGAGAACAAAGCTGAAGCCAAACCACCATGTGTTTAAATATCGATGAGTCCTAATGTACTGTATATATAGTTGTTTGCCTCTAAACTTTGTTGAATAAAATCCTAGGTTCTGGGATCTATAATGTCACTTAATTATTTATATTTATTTAAGACATTTTGTTGAAATAAACCTGGTGGCGTGGAGGCACAGTGATTAACCCTCCCACCTCACAGCAAGATCCTCCTTTTAGTGGAGTGTGCATATTGTGAGTACCTAGTTGGGTTTCTACCCACAACTCAAAAACATGCCAGAAGGTAAATATTTACACTGAATATATTAAATTGTGGGTGGCATGGTGGCTTAGTGGTTAGCAAGTTTACATGCTGGGGATCCAGGTTTGAATCTCAACCTGGATGGAGTTTCCATGTTCACCCTGTGTCTGCGTTGGTTTCCTCCAGGGTCATGGGTGAAAACTTGAATTTAAGGCTGCTGCTTTCATAAATTGGCGGTACATAATGGCCTCTATATAGTGTGTGTGAATGAGTGTGCAACCAGCGATAGCTTGGCAGACATCTGGGTGGAATTTCCATGTTCTCCCAGTGTTCGCATGGGTTTCCTCCGGGTTCTTCGATTTCCTCCCACATTTCAAATACATGGATTCAAGGTAAATCGAATGCTTTATATTGCCCCATATAAGTGAATATTTGTGTGTGTGGCTGTGTATCCTACATGTATCTTCCCAGCGCCCGAAACATTGTCCCCTTGGTTGGTCATGTGGAAACCCACCGTGACCTTAGTAGAGGAATAACTCTAACTTTTAAACAGTATAAAGTGTTTGAATAAAATAATGGGTTCAAACAGAAGTTTATAAATACAATTTAACTTTATTTTGTTTCTTTTGACATGTGAGTTTAGAATGCGTTGATTGAGCACTGTGTGGGGGGGACAAGTCAAATAAGTAGTCAGGTAAGAACATGTAATTGAATGTAGTTCTGTATTTAGTTTTAAGAAATCTATTATTTTAGTCTAAAAATGGAATTTTGACAGAAAACCGCCGAAAATCAAGATGTGTAACAAACAAACTTTTAGAAAATGGCTGAACTCAGTGATTGGTGCTAAAATGAGTAACAGTGCAGAGAAGCAACTCAGCTCGTAAATAGGACCAAAGGACTTTACTTACATGTGTATTCCGATAAAAAATATAACGAAGATGTCGATACGCAGGTGTCATAAAGTGTTCATAATGTCCAGAAAGCCTTTTTCTGCTTTAAACACTTCACAGCCTTCACGTGTGAAATCCGCGGATCTGGCTATAAGGGTTGTACCAGGAAGTGCGTCCCGTTCCGGAGTCCACAACAAAGCGAAAGCATGCCATTATACAAACCACTAACAGACGCAACGTGGACATCTTTTTACAGCCCCGTGGTTATGTGTTTCGCCTGTTAAACCGGTAATATATTCACAGAATGACTAATTTTATAAGGGTTGTATCAGCTGACTGAGGTGTGACTAGTGCAGCATAGCATACGTACATGTATAACTTGGTTAATGTTTTCCTCACTGAGCCCTCAGTGTGTTCATAATGTATGCCAAAGAGGGCCAAATTCGATAAAGTGAAGATTTCCAGGGACCAATAGTTCCTTCTGACTTGTTTTCACCACAAAAGTTATAATACACTATGTTATAAAACAATTTTCATACTCACAATTACCTTTATCAAATGGCTGTGTAACCAAATATAAGTCACCCAGGTGTGAACAACTCTTAAGACACAATTCTTTTATATCTGGAGAGTCAGAGAACATTAAACTGTATAATCCATCCATTCATTACGTTCCACTTATTCCTCCACTAGGGTAGCGGTGGGGTCCCCATGCCCATCCAGGGGAGAACATCTCGGGCACTGGGCAGATACACCCAGGACAGGGAACCAATCCATCGCTGGGCACACACACACTCACAAACTATACAGGGCAATTTAGAGCATTCAATTTACCTTTAATCCTCGTTTTTAGACTGTGGGAGAAAACCGGAGAAAACCCGTGTGGAAATGGGGAGGACATGGAAACCCCCAGATTGGGATTCGAACCAGGAATCCCCAGCGTTGAGAGGAGAACGTGCTGACCACTAAGGCACCGTGCTGCCTAAACTGTATAAAATGCCTCAAATTTAAGAAAAAGCAGCTCCTCTATTACATTCATGTTGTTGGCAACTTAAGAAAATCCGTAGTTGTGCAGGGTCAGATGCACACTGCAAAAAACGAAATCTTAAGAAGTTCGAAAATCTTTAAAAAAAAGTGTAAGTCTTTGTTTTTGAATTGAATAGATTTCAAGTTTTTAGAAACTTTATTTTTATTTTAAGAAATATTAACAAGATGAGTTTTTTACTCATAATATTGGTAAATAATTTTAATTGATTCATCCATTTTTTCTTGATTTGTGTTTATTACTTTTTCATATTGCATTTGTGCTTTATTGTGGGCTAATGATTAATAATCAAAAGCCAATCCTCTGCATTTGCCAATATGTCTTTATTTCTCCAAGGCACAGAGGCAGATAGTATTAGGTTGGTGCTGCCATGATGTGGTTAAAGGCAAAATTATATGTTTTATGATTTATTGGAATTGGTTTTGGTATGTAGACATAAAAACCTGACCAGCTATAAAAACATTATAACTTGCAGGCCATTTTGGGATCATTAGTATTATCATGCAGGGCAGACTTTGGACATGCCTGCTTTAATTTCTGCAGTGAATAAAAATTATATTGATGAGGAAATATGGGGACAACAACTTGCTATCCAGCAATTTGGTACTGCATTAAATCTACACTTTATAAATTATGAATGAAGTTGATTGTGTAACTAATCTTCAATAAAATATTAAATTGCTTAACAATGCTGAAGGAGTTAGGCTGCTGGACAATAAATTGGATGTAAGATACAGTATACACACACACAATTATATATACACATACATGAGTAGCTGGGTGTGCAACTTTAAACTGGACTGGACAACTAAACTGCACTCAATAAGAAAGGACAGAGCAGATTCTAAGTTTTTCTTGGCATGCAGGGCCAACTTATTAAAACCTGTTTTCATATTGTGGTGGCTTCATTAGCTTGATAAAAAAAACATTAAGAGGGCCAGCTATGTCCTGAAATAAGAAAATGGTGAAATCAATTAACGATTTTTGTAAAGAATTTATCCCATCCTATGCACGAGGGTCATCACCGGTCCTTTGATCCTGATGCAGTTTGACTTTACAATAATCAAACACAATACTTTCCAATAACCAAATTTACAATTATCAGCACTGCTCACAGTAGAGCTTCTTCTATTTGAACAAAGAACAACTTGTGAAATATACTGTCTCTGTGCAATTCTGTCATTATGCAATTATGCTGCACTTCTTCCTTATATTGTTTTCTATTTTATTATATATTTTTAGATAGCTTTCAAGTAATTATTTATATATTTTAGCCCCCCTGATATTTAAGGAGTAATAAACACGGCTGCATTACATATTACACATTCATCTTTACTAATTAATTTACAAGGATTACAGAACCAGCAAAAAAATTATAAAAAAAAAATTAAGTAAAAAAAAAAAAGTTTAATTTGCAAGTCACAGTTCATTATGCAGGGTAGATATAACTCTCACTTTGTCAGGTAATCATGTCTGGTTAAACACTTTATATATGCATGATTTCATTGATCAAGGCACCAAATGTGTGTACCATTAAAATGGATTTAAAGATGTTGGTTTAGGAATTTGCTTGTTACCTGCAAAAAAAAACATTGTTGACACAAATCACACAGTAGGAAGAGGTTTGCATGTACGACATTGCATTAGGTAATTTATCAGAAGTTACTTATAAGTATCCTAACTTGATGGTTTAGATTAAATTACAAGGTTGATACAGCACCATGGAGCAGTGAGGGTTAAGAGTCTTGCTCAAGGACCCACACAACTGAATGGCAATTGTATTCTCAACCTTCAGATCGATAGCCCTAACCACAAGATACCACATCCTGAACCTAATACATTAATGAGATTGGCATTAATTCGTCAGGAATCAGTAACTGTAATAACAATTTTGCCCATGTTTTTGTTAGCCTCCATGAGTCTGTGTGCCTCAGCAATGTCTTTCATATCAAACACTGAATGAATAACTGGTTTCAGGGATATCGCCTGGTCCGCTGACTGGAAGTGTGGCAAAGCCTGATTTGTGAAGCTCCGCACAAGTTCAGCTTTATACTGTAAAGCAGAAAAAAGAAAAAGCAATAATTATTTAAATCATTTTCATTAGTTTCAAATTAGTTTCAACTACAATAAATTTATGCATGTTACTTACTTGTAAACTCCGTGACCTGAGCAGAGTACTGAGAATGTGCCCTCGTTTAAATAAAAGCTTTCCAAGCAAGTCCCCTTCAACTGCTTTTCCACCCAAAGCACCATAAAGCACCCATCTTCCATCCATGGCCAAACTGCGCATGTTCTTTTCCCAACAAGATCCACCTATACAGTCAAGGATGACATCAGCCCCCCGACCTGTTGAAACACTAAAAGTATTAAAGAATTGCATTTTATTGTTAACCTTCAGGTAAAACTTTCAAAATATCATATTCCAATAAAGGGTTTGAATAAAAATGCCCTTACCTTCAGTAAATTGAAGCACTTTATCAGAAAAATCACACTCTTTGTAATTAAACCCAGCTGCCGCACCCAATTCCAAAGCAAACTTTATCTTTTCAGTGCTTCCAGCAGTTACCACTGGAACAGCATGACTCAGACGAGCAAGCTGAATAGCTGCAGTGCCGACACCACTTGCTCCAGCATGAATTAACACGGCCTCTCCCTTCTTAACTTGAGCTGAGAAAAAACAGAACACCACAAATTTAAACCAAACTCAGATATTTTTACCTCATTACATCTAAAAAAAAAAAAAAAAATCTATATGCTACTGTGATAACTGGCACCTATTAAGTGTAGAAGTTGATAGGCTGTCAGCCAAGCTTCTGGAATAGCTGCAGCTTCTTGGAATGTAAGATGTGCTGGAACTGGCATGATGAGCTCCTCTGGTACAGCGACATACTGAGCATATCCTCCTCCTGAAAGTAAAGCCATGACCTTATCTCCAGGTTCAAAATTCCCTTTAAGTCCAGCACCAAGATCAGCAATTACTCCTGAAGCCTCCAACCCTAGAATCTCACTCTCGCCAGGAGGAGGTGGATACTGGCCTCGTCTCTGTCACAGGGCACAAAACATTTACTAGATGTGTGTTGAAACCTTAAGTTGTGTATTTATGGGTTTGGGCTTTACCTGTAAAAGATCAGCCCGGTTTAAAGCTGTTGCATGGATTTTCATAAGGATTTCTCCATCTTTAGGATTAGGTCTGGGAACTTCTTTAATGCTTAACTTCTCAGGGCCTCCTGGTTCTTCAACACATACTGCCAGCATTATCAACCTCCAAGAGAGAATAGATATTTTTTGTTTTGTTAACTCTTAAAGCTTTAAAAAAATTACACAACCAATAAGATGTAATGCTTAAAATATTACCAAGAGAACAGCTGTGCTGAGCAGGAAATATTTCACAACAAACAAAACATCGAAGTTTAAAACTGAATTACTTAGCCTTTGTGTATGGTGTTCTCAGTTACACAAAATGTTCAAAGACAATCTAAAGACACTAACCATGTGAAACAAAACAATGTTTTAGCTGAATATTATATGCTGCCACCCAACGACAAACAGCAGCATCACACCCCAAAAATACAATGTACAATAGGATAGAATGTCCTTTTGTCACTTTACATGAGCACTATACAATTAGCTTAAAAGCAGTGCAAACGTGCTTAAAATATACATACAATAAAAATACAAGAACATGTTTCAACATATTGTTCTCAGAACTGTTGATGTTTATTTTATGTTTATTTTACTGAAAATTAGAAGCGTTTAAAACACTGTTTTACATCTCAAATTAAATAAAATGCTGATCATGTGCAACTTCATGTTAAATAATAATAATAATCATTGTATGGAGTCCAGATAAGACATCTAAACAAAATATGTTTTACAGTGTAATGCAGGTGTGCCCAATAGGTCAACCCACAATGACTTCCATCTGTTTATTATGCTTTTCTGCCCCCTGCTGGTGTTTTGTATTTATTCATAATTTTTTGCGAAAAGATTTAAATTTGTATCCTGACTTAATCAGGTTTGGGTTCACAGTGTCTTCAGAATAGAGTTGGATATTACATGCCATGGGCGGCAAGGTGGCATAGTGGTTAGCACTTTCGCCTCTCAGTGGTGGGGATTCCCAGTTCGAATGTCGATCTGGTTGGGTTTCCTGGACATGGATTCAAGGTAAATTGAATGCTCTAAATTGCCCCATATAGTGTGTTTGAATGCCCAGCAATAGATTGACACCCTGTCCTGGCTGTATCTACCCAGTGCCCAAAATGTTCTCCACTGGATGAGCATGGTTAACCCCACCGCAACCCTAGTACAGTATTAAGTGGAATATAATGAATTACATTCCATACTGTTGGCTTATGGTTACAGCTTGTTGGTATCCCCAGCTGCTGCTATGTCTTGGAAAGTATCACTTTTAAAATGTACAGATAGTTGCACATAAATTTAAAGAACATGTGTATGTGGCATACATTTTTTTTTTTTAAAATGCCCCACATATTTGACGGCATTTTCCCCACATAAAAATAATCAAATCCAGATATCGGTCCACCCTCCACTGTTCCGACCTCGCTGATACCATTAAGTGTGAATCAGTGTTTTTTTTAGTGGATTGCCTTGTATTGCTAATAATATCAACATGATGTGTGTACAGAGGTTTAAACAGGAAAGCTTAAAAAAAGATGAATCCTGTTAGATCACGATGTCCAATGGAAAAAGGAGCTCTCAGGCCAGAAAAGTGTGGGCATGCCTGGTTTAATGAATAGTTCTTTAAGTTTAACTTAATCAGAAAGGGGGCAGCACAGTGGCTTAGTGGTTAGCAAGTTCACCTCTCAGGACTGGGGATTCCAGGTTCAAATACCAATTTGGGTGAAGTTTCCATGTCCTCCTTGTGTCCGCATGGGTTTCCTCCGGGTTCTCCAGTTTCCTCC
>JAOUQT010024787.1:0-11651 GCA_025769995.1 Xyliphius kryptos
GCACTTTAAGGTTGAGTTAAGACCAACAACGTTTTCAATGAGATGAAGGGACTCAAAATGTGCTCTACCAAAAGGTTAAGCAGAACGTTAAAGGGTTAAGTCAGTTTGTAGAGCCACCTTTTGCAGCAATTACAGCAGTAATTCACTTTTGATAAGTCTCTATGAGCTTGCCACATCTTGCCACTGGGATTTTTGAGCATTCCTCAAAGAAAAACTGCTCCAGCTCCTTTAACTTAGATGGTTTCCGCTGGTAAACAGCAATCTTCAAGTCTGACCACAGATTCTTAATTGAATTAAGGTCTGGGCTTTAATTAGGACATTCCAAAACATTAACACCTTTCCTCTTAAACCACTGGAGTGTTGCTTTAGCAGTATACTTTGGGTTATTGTCCTGTTGGAAGGTAAATCTCCATTCCATTCTCAAATCACTGACGAAACAGCTTTTGCTGAAGAATATCCCAGTATTTAGCACCAACCATCTTCCCCTCGACTTGGATCAGTTTTCAGGTTCCAAAAGTTTGGACACACTTTCTCATTAAATGCATTTTCTGAGTTTTCAAGACTATTGTAGATTCTCAGTGAAGGCATCAAAACCATGAATGAACAGGGGTTATGTACTTAAAAAAAGGTGACTGAAAACAAACGTTTTATATTCCAGTTTCTTCAAAATGGCCACCCTTTCCTCTATTTACTGCTCTGCACATTGTTGGCATTCTAATTATTTATGCTAATTAACCTTTACAAGCACACCTGAAAACCATTTTAGGCGACCACCTCTTGAAGCTTATTGAGAGAATGCCAAGAGTGTGTAAAGCAGTAATCAGAACAAAGGGTTTTGGATTTCACAAAAGTTTTTAGTGATTTATGACATTAAGAACGATGTAACTTCAAGAAAGGCCAATTTTACGTCACTTTCACAAAAGCCTTCTTAACTCTACTATACCAAGAAAGACCTTTACTATCTGCCCCTTTTAGTTATGCTGCTTTAGTGAGTTATGCCGGAATCACATGCTGCACTGTGAGGCAATCTTACTACAATTATTTCATAATTACTATGCTTTATTAGGATTATGGGAATGGAACCTGGACTTCTGTTGGACTGGCAGAGTTCCAGTCCTGGAGGATGGACTCATATAGTTTACGTATATCATTTTTATTGTTGTTAAATATGTACACCTGATTTCTATATAATCTGTACATGGCTGTCCTACACTGTTAATGCTGCCCAGCCACTCAAGGAGGATGGGTCCTCCTCTGAGCCTTGGTCCTCCCAAGGTTTCTTCCTAAAAAAAATAACATCATAACAGGGAGTTTTTTCTTGCCACTCTCGATTCAGCTTGCTCTTTGGGGGTTTAGGTTTAGAACTCTTGCTAACTACACAATTATGTATACTGGGAAATTTCCTTCTGGGGTGTTTGTAACAACTACGGAAAAGTAAAAAGGTAAAGTAATGCCAGTTAAGAATTTGCATAGTGCTTGACCATACCTTGGCCATACCTATTATTGGTGCACTGGAAGTGTGATAGATAACGCAAGCACACAATAATTTTCAGTCCACACCACTGGCACCTGAGCCTGTTAATTGAGCTGAGCCATGCCCACGGCTAATAGCTCAGGAAAAAAATCCTCTGGCGATGGATATCATTTGCTGTACCACTAAGTTTCATAAAAACTGTGATTATTAGTAGTTCATGCACAAAATTATTTTTTATCTTTTATATAGAAAAACGCTATAAATTCTCACAAACTGCATTGTAAGTTTTTTTTGTAATGGTATGCACTCATTACAGATTAAATGATAATTGATAATTCTTTGCATCTTACTAATCTTTTGTGATTTATCAACACTCTGAAGTCTCCAATTTCATATTGTGATTAAATCAAAATGTTAAATCATAACAACATTACTGAACATCACTGTCATCTTATTTAAAATGTGTTGGCTTTAAATTTTATTGTTTATAAATTGATAAATAACAAATCATAATGATATCGGTGTAATAATGTAAATGTTGTGCTACATTATAATATCGGTGTGGATAACTGCAGCGGCTCGGCCTCATTCCATCTATGGAGAGAGGGTAACAAAATTTCAATTCTCGGTTGTCGTAAGATGTACTGTGGATTTGACAATAAAGTATCCTTGTAATCCGTGAAATATGAAAAATAGGACTGACGCATATAAGTAAAACCAGCCACTAGATAGCTAAAACAGGTAGTTCTAGTCATGGTCCAAAGCCAGGATAAATGTGAGGGTTGCATCAGGATGGGCATCCAGTGTAAAACAAATGCAAAATAAATGATGTGAGTGTCTGACAATTATTCCATACCGCATCAGTCGAGGCCCAGGTTAACAATGCTTGCCAGTACTAGTAGCAAACGGTACCGGCAAAAACTGGACTACTGTTTAATATTTTGTGTGTGCAGGAGACAAAGTGGAAGGGTACCAAAGCTCGTAGCACTGATGCAGGCTTTGGGGTGGCCCTAATGGTGGAATATGCTAAGATGTTTTTGAAAAGTGTGTCAGATGTAAGGGTGATCTGTCTGAAGTTAGAAATTGAGGGTGAAATAGAGACATTTTGTCAGTGGCTATGAACCACAAGTTTGCTGTGAGTTAGAGAAGAAAAAGAGATTCTGTAGGGAGATAGATGGAGTGGTTGAGAGCATTCCTAGGGAGGAGAGAGTGGTAATTGGTGCAGGTATTGGTAAAGATAACCAAGGGGATGAGGAAGTGATGGGCAGGTTTGAGTTTAAGGATAGGAACCTAGAAAGACCGATGATAGTGGATTTTGCAAGGAGAATGTAAATGGCTGTGGTCAACACTTATTTCCAAAGGGTGAGCATCAAGAGTGGAAACAGGAACACACCGGTAGACAACATCCTGTGTAGACGAGGTTGCTTGAAAGAGATTAGTGATAGTAAGGTAGTAGCAGTAGAGAGTGTAGCTATACAGCATAGGATGCTGATATGCAGAATGAATATGGTGGAGGAAAAGGGCAAAGCAGAGAACCAAATGGTGGAAGTTGAGAAGAGAGGAATGTCGTAAGAAGTTTTCTGGACAGGCAAAAGACAGCAAGGAAACCTGCTGGTGGAACGAGTACATGCTTGAGATTATTCAGGGGGAAAGGAAAGTGAAAAAATGTGACAGGGAAAGGACTGAAAAGAGTAAACAGAAGAACAAGGAGGCGTGGTGTAGGGCAAAGAGGGAGGTAGCAAAAGCCAAGCAAAAGGCCTATGGTTAGTTATATTAGAGGTTAGATAGTACAGAAGGTGAGAAGGAGTTGAATAATTTGGCAAAACAGAGCGATAGAACATACAAAAAAGTTGAACAGGATGTAGCAAACATTAGCAAGAAAGAAGTAAGGAAAGCTTTGAAAAGATTGAAGTAGGTAAAGGCAGTGGGACGTGATGACATACCGGTAGAAATGTGGACATGTCTCGGAAAGGTGGGAATTGTGTTTTCAAGTAGATTTTTTAATGAGATTCTGGAGAATGAGGGAATACCTGAGGAATGAAGGAAAATTGTATTTTTACCGATCTCTTAGAACAAGGGCGATGTGCAAAGTTATGGCTTCTACAGGGGCATAAAGTTGATGAGCCACACAATGAAGATTTGGGAGAGACTTGTGGAAGCTGTGCTTAAACAAAAGGTGACTTTGTACATAAGTATGGTTTCACGCCAAGGAAGAATACCACAGATGCAATTTTTGCCCTGACAAAGATAATGGAGAAGTATAGAGAAGGTCAAAAAGAGTTACACTGTGTTTTTTTTTTTAAGATTTAGAGTAAGCTTTTGACAGGGTGCCAAAAGAGCAACTGTGGTGGTATATGAGAAAGTCTGGAGTGGCTGAGAAGTATGTTAGACTTGTTCAGGACATGTATGAGAAAAGCGTGACAGCAGTGAGATATGCTGTTGGATTGACCTGAAGCTTCATGGTGGAGGTGGGATGACATTAAGGTTCTAAACCACTTCTTATTTGCTCTGGTGAAAGACAGGCTACCAAATGAGGTCAGGCAGGAATCGCCTTGGACTATGATGTTTGCCGATGACATTGTGATCTGTAGTGAAAACAGAAAACAGGTAGAAGAGAACTTGGAGAGGTTGAGATATAATATGGTAAGGAGATGAATGAAGGTCAACGGCAATAAGCCAGAACACGTTTGTGAATGAAAGGGATCAGTGGTCCCGAAAGTGCAGGATTTCAGGTACTTGGGCTCGACAGTCCGGGGAAATGAAAAGTGTAGACAGGAGTTGAAAAAGAGGGTGCAGGCAGGGTGGAGTGGATGGAGAAACGTGTTAGGAGTGTTGTGTGATAAAAGGTTTGCCACAAACGTGAAAGGAAAGATTTATAAGACAGTAATCAGCCTTGTTGTATGGTTTGGAGACAGTGACAAAGAGATGGGAAGCAGAAGTGGAGGTGGCTGAACTTAAGCTGTTAAGGTTTCCTTTAGGTGTGACCAGGATGGACAGGATTAGGAATGAGTACATCGGAGAGAAAAATTGGGGGCTAAAGTTTGAGAGTACAGACTGACATGTTTTGGACATGTAAAGTGGCTATATTGGTAGGAGGATGTGGGAGACAAAGTTCTACGACAGGAAACAGAGAGAAAAGCCAAAGAGGAGATATATGGATGTGGTTGATAAGGATATGCAGAGAGATGGTGTTAGAATACAACATGCAGAGGACAGGGTGAGGTGGAAAAGATTAACTCACTGTGGTGCCCCATTAAAGGGAGATGCTAAAAGAAGAAGACATGCATATAAGTTCATATTATAATTCTTGTTGTGACACACAATTCATTATTTAAAATGTACTTTCTTACTATTACGATAAATGTTTTAAAGCACTTTGCATTTTGCTCTGTATATTTTTTTTTCATTCAGTAGTTTAATGATAGTTTTATAATAAATAATACAACATTGCCTTTATATTATTCTTATTGTACAAAAAAATGGATTGGGCTTGATCAATTGTATTTCTTTTAAATTCAAATAGTTAACTATTGCTGAACATTACAAAAATGTCTGTAAAGATGTTCCCACAAGGTGAAAGTATAATGAAGAAAGCACAGCACAAGACAAAGCACTTCCTAATTTCTCTTCCTCTTTCATTTTAAACATACAGAGAACTAAAGCTGTATCAGATTAGTAAGTATGGGGCCAGACAAAGGGATATACACTCCTGATCAAAATCTTATGACTAGTTTAAAAAATGCAAGAATATGCATTTTGCACAATTGGATCTGAAGAAGACAATGTTTTAAAAACTGCAATTACACTTAAATATGTTTTTTCAGCCGATCAAAGGTTTATCCTTTGATAAAGACCATAGCCTTTAAATATCAAAATATGTGCAAAGATTTGGATTCCATGTCATTTTCTGTCAAGTATTTACACTGTCAAGATCTCCTGATAGCAAAAGCAAAAAAGCTTACATGGTACAATTGTTGAGCTGCATAAGTAAGGCCTCTCACAACGTTCCATCGCTGCTGAGGTTTGATGCAGTAAGCCAGTCATTTTGCATTTTTTAAATGATTCTAAGGGTTATGGAACAAAAAAGTCATGTGGTACACCCAAAAAATTTCACTAGCGCTGAGCCGCAGGATCCGATTGACTGTCTTCCAAGACACGGGGCAATTCTGCCATTACTAGTGCTGACTGCAGTCCAATAGCCATCAGACAACATCTGGAAGGGCTTCAGAAAAAAAAACATCTTAAAAAGTCACATTTTCTTCAACTTCACAAAATTACCCATTTGGACTTTGCATGGGCGCACCAAACAGGGAACAATAAAAGGTGAAAGAAAGAAAATTTAACCTTGATGGTCCTGATGGCTTCCAACGTTACTGGCATGACAAGGAGAACCAACCTGAGATGTTTTTTACATTTTTACAAACAGCAGCTGGCTATGTGAAGATGTTGCAGCTGGCATCCCATGACATGATCATGACTGAGAGCCCTCGTCTCTGTGATAATGACTGGGTTCTTTAACAGGACAATGCTGCAGTTCACAATGTCTGTCTGACTAAGGAAAATAACATCACTCTTTTGGACCATCCAGTGTGTTCCCCATATCTAAATTCGATTGAGAAAATTTAGGGATGGAGGCAAGGGAAGTTAACAAAAATGGACATCAGTTTTAGACAGTAAATGCCCTTCCGATTTCTTCTTTTAGCAGTGTGAGCTTTACTTAAAACCTTCTTAAGCTCCATTAATGCCACATGCAAATTCTTGCAATTTTTGAACTTGGGCTTAAGATTTTGATAAGGAGTGTATTGGGACGTTGAGTTTTTAATATTGGTGACAATTGTACTTTTACCAAACTGCCCCTTCAAACAGAAGCAAAAATTAAATATGAGTCCAGGGGTTTTATGTAATTTAACTTAATGGAAACATCTCATCTAATGTTTTTGCTGCATGGTAAACTCCACATGGCTAAAGTCATTGAATAGTGTCTTTAACAAAATTAAGATGTTTTGCACTAGATTGTGGCATCCTCGGAGAAAACAGATCTTAATATTATTTATTAAAGCTGTGTTGGAGAAAAAATATAGTATACAAGAGATCCAATTAGCTGACACGGTCAGTAAAAAAAATTGCATACCTAAATACCTACATTAATGCTGTTTTGAAAAAAAAAGTCACATAAAATATTATTCATTATCTAATAATAAAATGATAATAACTAAAAGTATGTATGAATTTTGTAATTATATTTTGTATGAAGCTATTGTGAATGCAAATTAATCCTTTTTTATAATTCCGAATACTCATTGTTTCTGAGATCTAAAAGTTGTTTAGCTCTACTGATGATTTTAATGCTTCTGAAGAAATAAAGAAGCAGAAGCTCATTACAGCTTAAAGAGAAACGTTTCACCCTTTGTATAAATGCATAAAGATAAGAACAGAAGAGGCTTTATAAACAACAGCAAAATAGTTGGGCTTATCTAACCCTCTGTAACCCTCTTGCCTATAAAACCTTTGTTACTTTACAGTGATGGTGGTAAATTGAAAGACCTTCAACCCTGGTACAGGAAAAAAAACATGCAAACAAAGATTAGACCTGCATGTAAACCAAGGTAAACGCACGAACACTGAAAGAAAATAGTCTTAGAACAGCCCATGGACGTTGTGGACATGTGCGTCCATGGTGCAAGTACAAGGCTGGGCTTGCTTGCTGATGTAGCTGTGAACCATCATGGATTTTGAGTCGATGGTTTGAATTCCTGGCTTGTTACAAGTTTCCTTTAATCAAGCAAAGGTATACCAAATATCAGAAAGTATGTCATACAATGTCATATGCAATGGTTGACTGCGTAGATGACCCTTCTATTGTGTTAACTGTAGGAGCCTAGCACCTTGTGACCTTGTCCATTCATGTTGTTTTTAGTCCTTTTACGAGTTCTGTCATAACACTTATTTAGTGTTCTTAGTGTTCATCTTAACACATGCCTAAAGTAAAATAATTGTTCGAGATTTATTGTGGTTTCCTTTGTCCTTTTATATATTGGAAGTGTTGCTCTTGACTCTTGCTCAGTGGTTACAATTTTCATTCATAAGGTCTTTCGCAGATTTCTGATGCACTCAAAAGCTTTAAAAGGCTTTTTTCTTTCTTTCAAAAGTGTCTAGGCTTCACATTCATAAGTCACTACTAAAGCTTTCCGAAGGTATAGCATGTGTTAATTGACTTGTTTAACCAGAAGTCAACATGACAATTACCACCATGCTCATGGCCTTTCTTGTGTTTACCAGGAAGTATTGAGGGGAGTACAGTACAGGCCAAAAGTTTGGACACACCTTCTCATCATTTTTTTTTCCACGACTATTTACATTGTAGATTCTCACTGGCATCAAAACTACGAATGCACACATATGTAGTTCATTCACTTAACAAAAAAATGTGAAATAACTGAAAACATGATTTATATTTTACTTTCTTCAAAATACCCATCCTTTCCTATGATTACTGCTTTGCACTCTCTTGGCATTCTCTCAATGAGCTTCAAGAGGTTATCACCTGAAATAGTTCAGGTGTTAATTAGTATAATTAATTAGAATGCCAACAGTGTGAAAGCAGTAATCAAAGCAAAGGGTGTCTATTTTGAAGAAAATATGTACTTTGTTTTAAGTACTTACTGTAACTCCTTGTGTGTTCATTAATAGTTTTAATGCCTTCAGTGAGAATCTACAATGTAAATAGTAGTAAAAGTACAGAAGAGGCATTGAATAAGAACTGTATATATAAAGCGTTGTTGAAGTTGGGCTACAGTCAGATCACAATACATCAAATTGATTTTTCAAATATGTTAATTAAATGGCAATGAGATGGTGATAATGAAAGTGAAATGTGTCAATGGTTAATTTCACAAATCATTCATCATCAATCCATTTAGAGGTAGATTTAAAGATTGTTCACTCTCCACCCATCCACTCATTTTTGGGACTGATTGGTCGACTCAAATTGGCATTTCCTGCTCACCTATAGTACTACAGAAGGTAAGACTTGCATCAGTATGGTGTCGTTTTTTTTTTTGTTTTATAATTTGTATATAGTTGAGGTATTAGTTTTCCTTTAAAAATTTCCACTTGGGGAATTTTTGTGGATGCAGACAAAAGATGAGATATTGCATCCCACTTTTGATGAGTTGTTCCAAACTCAGAGGAATGGGTAGATCGAACGCTTTCTTTACACACAACAAAGATTAAAAAAAAATTCAAAAGGCTGTTAAACTGGGTTAAGTAGATGTAATTTGTGATGTTTCACGTACAAGAGTTCCCACACTCTTCCACAGAGCTTCCCCTTAAACTTGGGAAGCGAGACCTTTGTGTAAAAAAAAATAATGATTACTCAAATTTGAACTCACTGGTGAAAATTGCACAGCACAGCAGTATCTTTCCTTTTCTTCACAAAGCTGCTCAGTCGTTTGCTGCTCATTGCACACAGAAATACAGTAGTAAGCAATGCATGCACATCTATTTACCTACCTATTTATTTATCTTAATTCCTGCCTCCCATTCACAAACACCACTCAATCACACCCTGCACCATCAAATAAATGTTACCACACACAGACCACATGATAGTTATTTGCCTTTTAACCATTTATATTTCAGGTGTTTCACGGGCAAAGGGCACAGACGTCATGGCTGACATTCTTTTGTGAAAGGGAGGGTCAGTCATAGGCCTGATGGTGCATGGCCTGAAAGTGGCAGTGGGAAAATGTGACATGTTGTGCTAATTGTGAGTGGCATTTGAGATCAGATAAATAGATTGACCTGCAATGTGTCTGTGTGACTTATTGCCTCTTCTTTCTGTTCCTAGAGTTCTGTGAGAGTAGAAATAAGAAATACTAAGCACCTAAGAACTAAAAATAAAAGAAATTTATTTTATTGAATCAATCAAAGCTCTCTTGAGTTCAAACCTCACTAAATAGGAATGATCACAGTTTTTTTAATGGCATCGCACCGGCATACTGTGGCGAAAGCAAAGCAATGCTGGAAGGGGGAGACGGAGCCAATGGTAATGGGAGGTGATTAGGGGTAATTAATGCACCTGCCAGCAGCTCCACTGATGAACATAGGCAGCCTTTATAAAATGCAACATCGCATGCCGCAGGGAGAACAATGGTGTGCTGCAGGAACACCAACTTATGGATATTTTTAAATGTACTTTTAAAACTTTATATGTAAATAATGCTTATTCCTAAACGTAGTCAAGTCCTCATTGTCTCCCACATTCATGACATACACATTTTATCTGGTAGCTCTATGTCAAACCATAGCACATAACTATAGCACTTTACTATTTGAAAATAGGAATATGTATGAGACATCACATTATATTTGGTCTAAAAAATTAATTGGTGGCCTGTGAACCCTAAAATAACTTCCATTTGCTGTGATTAAATTGGGACAGCAATACATGTAGCAATGCCATTACTGACCATGGTTGTTACACAAGTAATCATGCTTAATGTAATCGATAAGTCTGATATTACAAATATTGACACACTTTTCTTATTTAAAAAAGTAATTCATTGGAATAATTATCCCAAAAATTATCTCAACTCCCATCCTCATCTTCTGCAGATGCTATTCTATGAGGGCAGAAAAACCTGAAGTGCACCATCTGTTATACCCCTATTTAAATGCAGTAGCTAGTGCAGTGGAGTGATCAGTGGTATGTTAGAGCAAACATAGCAATTAAGCTAATTAAGTTCCTGCAGATTCCCTTTGATTTAAGGCAGTTGGAGGAAGATGATTTCAGGAAACATTGGTTCTCTCTCATTGCTGTGCTGTAATGATGATGATGATACCGGTATGGTTTTAATATCAGCTGGAATAAATTGCTTGCTGGGTAGTTGTCACCAGCTGAGGTCTGTAGAGTGAAGAACAATCATGAAGAAAAGACTGCTGTCTCGTGTCATTTCAGTCAGTTCAACTGTCAATCAAACATTAAATACATACTGTGAAAGGCATACCAGAATAAAAGTTACACACACACACACACACACACACACACACACACACACACACACACACATAAACACAAGTTTTATCTATCTGCATAGGAAATAAATTATTTATGTATTTTTAACCATGCATTAGGTTTGGGGGAGTGGTTAATGTGCCTGTTGCATTTCCCACTGTAAAAATGACAAAGAAACACCAGACTCGTTCAAATTATTGTGGAAGGAAATCTAAGCATGCAAAAAAAAATTAACAGCGATATGGGAAGAGCATGCAAACCCCTCACAGATAAAATCTTAAAACTCTACAACCACTACCACCTCCAGCATATTAGGTACTGAAAAATGACATCCTCACCTTGCATCAACTAAATGATGAGAAATATTTTAATTAGAAATAACAGAGCTGCTGAACTGTGTGAATTGTTTTTTTTTTTTTTTTAAAAAAAAAAAGCATCTACATGCTGATCAAAAACTAAATAAATGATGGAGCCATTCCCCATAATGGTGCATATCCTACTAGATGACATCTGCCTATTTTGCCTATGCCTAGATCAGGTTCCTACTACAACAAAAATACTCTTCTCCAAAATATATAATGAAAAGCTTAAGTTATTTTTTTTTGTGTTTTTATGCACTGCCTTCGGAATTTTACTAAAATTAGTTTTTTAAAACCGTAACCTGAACAATCTACTTTGGTCTTGTTTGGTTTGCCCTTTCAGCAGCCCTCAGCTGATAATGCTTCTTCTGAGCGGCAGACTCTACAGACCCCACATACAGAGTTGTGCAGTAAAATCAGGGTATAGGATCTGTGAAGGGCAGAGCTGCAGAAAAATACAGGGCAACAGTCTTATTCCTCCTTCCTGAGTTTTGTGTTGCTAGCTTGCTTATGTAAATATGTAAAGTCACTCCTTGGTGTAAATCTGTGTAAGCTAATGGGCATTTCTGCCATAAAGCCCTATGTGTTTTATTTGGGGCTTCGGTTACAGTGTTATGCAAAACTGATGTACTGTAACAATGGCTCAAATTCCATGTTTTTTATTTTCTGTATCAAAATAAGCTACCAGCCCTCCACAGGAAACACATTTTCATACATATTATTGCTGTTAAGACCGCAGGATAGATGACAGACAAGGAATTGCAAAACGGCAGTTTTATTAATAAGTCAGCAGTGCCACCTA
>JAOUQT010024821.1:0-11649 GCA_025769995.1 Xyliphius kryptos
GGACACACACACACGCACACACACACACACACACACACGCACATACACACACACATACACACACACACATACACACACACACATACACACACACACATACACACACACACACACACGTGCGCACACGCACGCACACACACACACACACATACATACACACACACACACACACGTGCGCACACGCACGCACACACACACACACACACACAGATGCGTGCACACACACGCACATACACACACACATACACACACACACACACACATTCATTCTTTTTCTTGTCTTTTTATCTGAATCAGGATCGTTGTGGGAGACCGGAGCCTATCCCAGCACTCATGTCTCGGTCGTGGAAGCTTGTTTTGTGACAGTGGTGTGACATGAGAAGAACCTACAAATTCCATACAGACAGGACTTTCCCCTTCTCCCTGGGAATCAAACTCAGAACATTCTTGATACCTGATACCTGATCTCACGTTTCGTCCAATCACAGTCCATCATGACGTTCCCTTGATCTCAGTGTCACTGAACCAACGCCAGATTGGAACAATCGCTTCTGTTTAAGCTTTGGATCAGAATGTGGGCTGGATGTGGGCTCGCCCGCTCAAGAGGCAGGGTGCTGGTCCGATTGCTGACCCTTTAACCCGACGCTGGACCACAGCTGGTTTTGGATCAAATGGAACCCAAACATCAGACAGTTCTAAGGTTCTGGGATGTCTGCACAGGACACGACACGAATCAGACCCTGTGGTCACCTGACCGACACACCTCCACACGTTCCGTTTAGAACGTTCAACATCATCATCATCATCATCATCTCTCTCGGTTCTCCGTGGTTCCACGTCATCGCTGTTTCCTGTTCGGTGTATTCTCGTCTCTGAGACCTTTCACCTGCGTCTTTGTTTACGTCTTTGATCTCCGCTCATGAGGATGAAGGGCATTCTGGACTGACATCATGTGTTCTGACTAATATCAGATGTAAAGTATGTGGCCACGCCCACTTATGCAGCATCCACATTCCTGTAGTTCCAGTTTAAAACACGTTACGTATCTGTTACAGAGAACTGCCTTCCATCGGCTCATAGTACCAGAACTGTGTAACGGTGGAACCTCTCCCTGCTCTCACTGGAACTCCTGCCGGTACCTGTTTGTCCTTCTGGATGGAGAGCCCAGGGGACGTCTGCAGCTTCAGCAGGACACTGAACCGGAGGAACCCTGAGGAACCCTGAGGAACCCTGAGGAACCCTGAGAACTGTACTAATAAAAACACACAGGTTCCCAAAGGTTCTGCTGCCTCGTGTTCCTGATGGTTCCTCTGCAGATGGGCTTCAGGGGTAGAACCCTGATGAACTGATTTAAGAGCTTTCTGAAGCCCTGCCCTAAACACAACACGAGAGAACGTGAGAACATGTTAATCATCAGCAACTCATAAACCGTGAAGTACTGGGATGGGAGGGGCGGGGTGGGGCGGGGCAGCCTGGTAAATATGTAAAGTTCACTGAACATGGTGCACATGTTCTCCTCTTATACAGAATCAGATTCTCAGTCCCAGTGGGGCCCCAGAGGTCCGGAGTTATTAGCTTGTTCTCTACAATCAGACAAATCAGCCGTTAGTCCAAGTAGTTTAGAAAAACTCACTAGGAGGTCACTTGGAGGTCACTAGGAGGTCACTTTGTGGTTGTTAGGAGGTCCACCGTGTGTTTGTGGTGGTCTTGGCTCCTCCTGAAGTCGACGATCAGCTCCTTGGTTTTCTGAACGTTCAGGACGCAGGTTGTTAAAGTGTAAGCAGGTGGGGTTTTGGCCTGCAGTGGTTCAGTGTACAGTGGCGCCCCCCTGTGCACAAATGACCCAAAGATCACAAATGATCACAAATGATCAAAAAAGTGGAAAACGTTGATCAACTTTGAAAGCAGCGTGCGCTCCCTGCGTTATCTGTAGCGCTCACTTCCTGCCGGACAGCTAACACAACGGCTGGGATAGGAACGAGCTTTATTACAGACAGTATCAACCATCAAACTTCCACCATTCGGCCGATGGAAATGTCCCGCTCCTGTCCCATGGCGTTCTCTCTTCCCGCGACGTGCTTTTCCAACAATATGGACGTAAAGAAATTAACGAGAGGTGTTTAAGAGCCCGCCTCCTACTGGTCAGAATTCCTATTGGCTCAGGTTGTGCTCTGCTGCCCCTGGTGGTCTCTTCTACCTCTGACTCAGCGCCGTTTTTCACGGTTTTTCTTCCTGGACTTAGCGTAGCGACCGAAGGCTTTACCCTCAGTTTACTTAAACTTGTGGATTTTCAAAGCAAATGAAATGTTTTGAATTTTTAATGTCGTGTCGTCTGAGATTAGACCCACAACCGCCGTGTCGTCCGCAAACTTCACATCAGCGGGCTCAGGACGCAGCCTGGTGGGGAGCCAGCACTCTGAAGACGTTGTTGCCCACCCTCAGAACCTAAGGTCGAACAGGTGGGTGCTGGGGGGGGGGGTCACGTTTGGGAGGAGGTTTGCCGGTTTCTCAAAGCACTTCATCATGATGTAGAAGATCTGGTCTCCTGGTTTGTCAGCGAGGAGGTTATTTGAGGACTCTGAGGTCACGGTAAGCTGGTATTTCAGTGAGAGCTCATTGTTTCTTCAGCACTGAGCTCCACAGCGGTCCTCACTCAGCAGACGCCACGTGTAAAGACTTTCGTTTTCCTCCAGGTGTGAGCAAAGTTCACTCCTATTGTTAGAATGAAACGTCTGCTGCTGGATCCCGTCATCAGACCGGAATGTGTCACGTAAACCGGGCCGCAGAAAAAAACCCGAGGAGAACCACAGACATGTTCTCCTTCTTACCGACATCACCAAGTTCAGGTTCAAGTCATTTATTTATACAGCACTTTTACAGCAGTGTGTAGTCCACTGAGTCCATCCTCCAGGATCCCAACACTGTCAGTCCAACAGAAGTCCAGGTTCCATCCCATAATCGTCATATCCGCAGTGATCCGCCAGCGCCATAGACAAGGAGACGGGGACTCATCAAGACAACATCTCAACAACACCAACACCAACAACATCTCACCACCAACACCACCACCACCACCACCACCAACATCTCACCAACAACACCACCAACATCTCACCACCACCACCACCACCAACAACAACAACAACATCTCACCACCAACACCACCAACATCTCACCACCAACACCACCACCACCACCACAACCACCAACAACAACAACAACATCTCACCAACACCACAACCACCACCACAGCCACCAACACCAACAACATCTCACCAACACCACCACCACAACCAACAACAACAACATCTCACCAACAAAAACATCTCACCACCAACACCACCACCACCAACATCTCACCAACAACACCACCACCACCAACAACAACATCTCACCAACACCACAACCACCACCACAGCCACCAACACCACCAACAACACCACCACCACCAACAAAAACATCTCACCACCAACAACACCACCACCACCAACAACACCACCACCACCAACAAAAACATCTCACCACCAACACCACCAACACCACCAACACCACAACCACCACCAACAACAACATCTCACCAACACCACCACCACAGCCAACAACACCACCACCACTAACACCACTAACACCAACAACATCTCACTAACTGAACTAACCACCTTATGACATCACAATGAGAGTCAATAGGGTCATACAGGAACAGGAACTCTGCTTGTTACATACTGTATGTTCAAAGAGTAAAAAACTGCCACACCCGATAGATGTACACCACTCACCAATCATGAGCTACAGGAACCATGAGCTACAGGAACCATGGGCTACAGGAACCATGAGCTACAGGAACCATGAGCTACAGGACTCATGGGCTACAGGAACCATGAGCTACAGGAACAATCAGCTACAGGAACCATGAGCTAAATGAATCATGGGCTACAGGAAGCAGGAGCTATAAAAATCATGAGCTGCATGGAACCATGAGCAACAGAAATCATGAGCTACAAGAATCATGAGCAATGGAAACAATGACCTACAGAAACCATGAGCTGCATGAAACCATGAGCAACAAGAACCGTGAGCTACAGGAATATTGAGCTACAGGAACCATGAGCCACAGAAACCATAAACCACAGGAACCATGAGCTACAGGAACCATGAGCTACATTAACCATGAGCTACAGGAACCATGAGCTACATTAACCATGAGCTACAGTAACCATGAGCAACAGGAACCATAAGCTACAGGAACCTCAGTATGGGACTCAGAGTGGTGAGAACACGTTAGCTTAGCCCTGCAGCTAGGTCATCTCCGCGTCAGCCCCTTTTTGAGACAGACGGGCCCCGGGGTCGGGTGGGGTCTCGGGGGCTGAGGAACCAGTCAGTCAGGCCCCCCCCCCCAGCACCAGAGCAGGTTCCTGCAGGCGTGAGAACCAGGCCACATTGCTCAGAATCCTGAGTTCTGCTCTCAGACGCATGTTCCTAACCATGACTCACCGGCCAAATGGCATTACAGCGGTTTCCATAGCAACCAGGCCGCGCTTCCGCGTGTACGCTATGTTCACATTCTTCTGGACTGTATTTGGGGGCGGAGCTTTGAAGTTCTCCACCTGTATATCAACAGATTTATCAGATGGACCGCCACAGGAAGTCCCACCATATAAGGAATTCAGAGCCTCAGTTCTGCATTCTGAACGGTTCCACATTGAAGTTCCACTTACAAATCCTCACTCACAATTGTGCATGTTCTCCCCATCCATAAGACATGTCTGATCTGATCCTGATCCATAATCACTCACTTTGTATAAACTGTTACATTCAGATGGATGATGTCATCATGGCCACACCCCCTTTATCGATCGCACTGTGTGTCAGGTGACCCACACATTTAACTTCTCAACCAGTAATCAGCTCCGAATCAGTGAGTCAGTGAGTCAGTGAATCAGATTTCAGAACAGGGTCTTCCCCAAACTGTTGCAACATTCCAGACATTCCAGGTGGTAAGAGGTGAGCGTGTCCTCTCACTGACAGTAGTGGAGGTAATTGTTCTGCTGAGGTGACACAAGTGTTCCTCACGTCTACAATGTTCTACGCATGTCAGGATACCGGTTACCATGGTAACGAGAGTGCAGCGCAACGTCCTCATTCCTCTGACCTGAACCCTTCGCTGAGGTCACGCCCACAGAGATCAGCTCCAACAGGAAGTGACACGGCTCACCTGCTGCACCACCATGAAGTAGTATGTGTGTGTGTGTGAGAGAGAGAGAGACTTTTAGTCCTAGAACCTCAGACCCAGTCCTCATTAGGGTTCCTCATTAGGGTTCCTCATTAGGGTTCCTCATTAGGGTTCCTCATTAGGGTTAACACATTAGGGTTCCTCATTAGGGTTCCTCATTAGGGTTCCTCATGTCTGCAGTTTCCGTCCTGTAGGATCTGGAATTTGGAACCACAGTGAAAGAGTTCCTGTACCTTTAAGTGAACCTGTTTACACTGCAGCTGATTGGTTCTCTATCAGATTGAAGGTAATGATCTGAGGGGTCATGTGACCGCTGAGCTGAACCTGAGCTTCTGATTGACGCTGTAGAATCCACTTTGATCTCCTCTCACTGCGTGTCCAGCGGTCTGAAGGTCCCCTGGAGGCCCAAAACTGAATTACAGCAGCTGAGGACATGCTGGCAACCAACACGGTCCACATCATCTCATCTCAGAAAGCTGTGTGTGATCTCCACCCTGAACACGCTGAAGACCTGACACGACCAACCAAGTGTCTGCTGGAACATCTGACGAGCATTGTGGGCCTCCCTGCTGACCTCCACCGCTTAGGTGCACACCGTTCGCTTGCTCCAGCTCCAGATGCTCAGGATCTGAAGGTGTCATCACCTCATCACTCTGCAACACTTCCTTCTCTACTTGGTACAGGAGAAGTATCTTTTGGAGACCTCTTTAGAGAAAGGACCTTCTGCACTTCTGCCCAACTGGCGGCTGAATTGAACCCGCCCCTCCTGATCATTCTGCTCTCTCTCTCTCTCTCTCTCTCTCTCCTACAGCCCTGAGATGGTTCCTGTCCTTTGGCGCTTCCAAAAAGTTGCTAATCTCCAAACTGTATCTGCATCTTCTGAATTTAGAAGTTCCTGGTGAGTGTAGAATTAAATCTGTTTGGAAGATGAAGTAGGCGTGTCTCTTTTGGATCAGTGGTGGGTTAGCGTGATAAAAATGGTGGTGGTCTCGTTCTCCCTGCAAGGTTCCAACTTCAGGTTTTGCTCAGAATTCCTCGCTCTGAGGTTCAGTTCCTAAATTCTACTGCAGTGTGGTCCATGATGAATGTGATAGATGTTCTCCTTACAATGTGAGTCACATGGTTTTTATATAAGAACGGTTCTGGTTCCATTGTTCTGAGATCAGGTCCAAGGTTTGGAGCAGATGTTTTGGTTTTGACTTCTTTATTGATGCGATTCTATTTTTGTGGAAATCCTCAAAGCCCTCTTGTGGCTTCAGGATGTGATGCAGTTTCTCACCGTGGAAAAGACCTTCAGTACTCTGGAAAGCAGCTCCACCTCCTTTTAGTCCAAGTGGATTTCCACACCGCCGGCCGACTGAAACCGGGAGAACCGTAACCATAGCAACAACGAGGGTCACGTTACAGTTCCTCATGCCCATCCAGAGGAGAACGTCTCGGGCGCTGAGCAGATACACGCAGGACAGGGTGCCTATCTATCGCTGGCCACACACACACACACACACACATACACATACACACACACACACACACACACACATACACATACACACACACACAAACACACACATACACACACACACACATATACACACACACACAGTCACACAGCCACACAAACACTCACACACACACACACACATCCACACACACACACACTCACACACACACACACACACACAGGGCAATTTAGAGCATTTAATTGACCTTGAATCCATGTTTTTGGACTGTGGTTCCAGATAAGGGATTCGAACCGGGAACCCTCAGCGCTGAGAGGAGAACATGCTAACCGGTGAAATACTAATTTTAAACAAAGGTGCCACCACTTTGACTTTGATCGGTCAGCGTGGAGAGAAGGTTCCGTGTGGTCATCTCAAATATTTATGGAACCATCAAAACCTAAACTCAAATTCTCTAAACGTATGAAGCCAAAGGAAATGGGAGTGGGGGGAGGGGGGGGGGTTTAGCTTGCTGCAGTGGAGCTGATGATCTGATGATCTGATGTTAAAAGTTATTTCATGGTTCCTGAGTTCTCCTCCCTCTGTTCTAAATGGTTCTGCTTTGTGTTTTTAAACATGTGCTGCGGACTGATTCATAGTTCCTGTGAGTTTTTAATAGTTCCCTCAAAACCGCCGGAATGTCTCGGAACAGCCTTGCAGATGTTGCAATGCCCTCGTGTGGTTAGTTACAGATGTTTGTACAAAGTTCTGGCTCTGAATCAACATTCCGATTCACCGTCAGAGGAGTCGAGTGGGTTCAGGAACCACATCATCAGTACCACGAACTAACGCTACCGGGTCCGACAGAACCCCGGAGTCGCACACGGTCACCTGTCTGAGGGGCTTTACCCAGGTAACCCACAGAGCTGGGGACGCAGACGACCTCTGGTGGCCATGCGCGGTACTCACAGTCAATCTCAGCGTTTCTGTTAAAGATTCATCATTAGAGTTATTGTTTTATTGATCTTTAATAAATAATAATCACTTATCAACACACACACACACACACACACACACACACACACACACACACACACACACACACACACACACTCACGGATGATCAGGTCATAATGAAACTTTATTTTAATAAACCTGAAGCACAGAGCGCGAGATGATTCAACAATTCAGTTGGTGGTGTGATGGCGACACGCAGTGTACGAACTCGGTATTACAGTTTTTTGCATCCGGGTGTCTTATTCTGAAAAACAAAGATTAAATACATAAATAAATAAATATTACGTTTGATCAGCCGTGAGATGGTTTCATATGGCAGTGCTGAGAGGAGAACATGCTAACCACCAAGCCACTGTGCCCCTCTACCCTTAAATAACCGTCTTTAACCCGAATTGTGACTTTAACCCCAAACCCTAATTCCAATCTTAATCCTGAACCTAACCTAGAGTGGCACAGTGGTTTAGTGGTTAGCATGTTCTCCTCTCAGCACTGGGGATTCCCAGTTTGAATGCCGATCTTGGAGGACTGGTGCCCTCTCCTGGGTGTATTTGCCAAGTGCCCAAGATATTCTCCTGGATGGGCATGGGGAGGCCCCACCGCCGCCGAGACCATCGTAGAGGATTAAATGGAAGATAATAATCTTAACCCCAATCCTGATGTTCCTGATGGTTCCTGCATGTTCCTGATGGTTCCTGCATGTTCCTGATGATTCCTACATGTTCCTGATGGTTCCTGCATGTTCCTGATGGTTCCTGCATGTTCCTGATGGTTCCTGGTCGTTCAGTAAGTTCCACTCAGAGTGATGAAGGTGGAGATGATGATGATGATGATGGTTCCAGCACAGGAATAATATTTTCCTCGGCGATGACATCAGAACACCACAATTGCAGGTTCTGGTTCTAGAGCTGGTTTAGTGAACAACAGGCTTCGCGCACCGGGCCACCGGGACGGAGCAGGAACCACAGACTCCACCCATAATTACAGTCACGTCATCGTGAGCTCACGTATGAGGACACCTTAAAAACATCTTCGTCCAGGTCAAAAGATCTACATGAATCACATGACCACCATGAGCTCAGAACCTCCTGCTCCAAAGTTCAGAGCGTTTCTGCTCCGCCAGCTCCTGCTACAGGAGGGCGATTTGGCATGTTCTTCTGCCGAAGCGCTCTGGGCCATGGTGATTTAGGACTTGGTTCCGTCTGCAGGCCGAGGTCAGAACCTGCTGGAGTGGCTGAGAGTCAGACGGAATAACAGTGAGGGAACATTTACTGCACCCTGTGATTATGTGTGCTTAAGGGTTCTATATATAACGCTCCAGCGCTCCATAGCTCCGCCCCCCTCGCCGTCGTCTCACACTGCTGCTCTTACAAGTTCCACTTCAAAAGTTCTTCAGAAGATGTTCATTGTGTGCAGAAGAAAGGAACCCCCTGATACCCACAGAACCGAGTTCCTCTTTATGAGGGGGACATGACGTTTCCACAGGGACGTTTCCATGGTGACCCCCCCCCCCCCCCGGCCTTCTGCACTCCACTGAGGAACATCTGTCCCATTTATGTTCTGCTGGAGGTTCTTCTATACGAGCTGCATCCCAGTCTGACCCACAACATGCTTCTGCTCAGGGGCCCACTGAGGGCCTATCCCAGTGCTCCGAGCTCACGGGGGGGGGGGGGGGGGGGGGATGAGAACCCAACCACAGGTTAGGAAGGCCAAACGTGGGGAGAACATGCAAACTATACGCGGAAAGGTCTGTTCTGCCGTTCACACACGTGCATGATGTCACTCATGGCTAACCCTAGGTGGCCTCGGAGGGCGCAGCACGGATGACATCACAGTGAGTCAGCGTTTGGCTCTGAGATCTGGGTTCCGTTTCGGGAGCCGAGTTGTTTCTGAAGCGAGGCCCCGTTTTATTGGAGTCGGGTCCTATCCCGGCTGTTAGGGCTTCATTGAAACGTACAGAGTGCGGTGACATGTGTCTCACAGATGGCGCTCACACAAACATCATGAAATAGCTCGCGGTTATGCGCTCAGCGGAACCGGGGGAGGTGGAACCGGGGAAATTCCTCAGTGACCTCCTGCCCCCCTCCCTCACCTCCAGACTCTTTATGCTGACATCCACTCCTCATGGTTCCTCTGGCTGTCTACTGGTTTCTCTCGGTTCCTTCGGGTTCCTCTTGCTTTCTCCCAGTTCCTCATATTTCCTTGTGGTTCCTCCTGGTTCCCTGTTGTGTTTCCTGGTTCTTCCGGGTTCCTCTTAGTTTTTGGTTCCTTGCAGCTTCTCCTGGTTCCTGGTGGTTTCTCCAGGCTCCTCTCGGTTCCTCATGGTTTTTCCTGGTTCTTCCGGGTTCCTCTTAGTTTTTGGTTCCCTGCAGCTTCTCCTGGTTCCTGGTGGTTTCTGGTGGTTTCTCCAGGTTCCTCTCGGTTCCACCTGGTTCTGACTCCCCACCCCCCTGGTTCCTCTGGTTCATGTGCGGTGAGGTTGGGGCAGAGTGAGGATGTGGTTCTGGATGTGAGCGCAGGGCTCTGTGTTGATGTTGCGGCGGAGCGTGGAAGCGCGTTCTGTCTTACTGACAACATTCCAGAACTCTCCACAGCGTGACGCACCCAGCGCCCGCAGCCTCATCAGAACCCGGCCGAGGTCAGCCAGACGCCTGAGTTCCGCTAAGTCCTCGCCGCCGCAAAACGCTTCCTCACAAAACTAACACTCCGCTGCTTTAGTCGCTGCTCAGGGTTCCTGAAAATTCCTGCAACCGAACCCTGATCCCCACTGAGCCAGAACCATGATTAGCTTTGTGAGAACAGTTTGGGGAAGGCCCTTTCCTGTCCGGTCCATAGGGACATGGTTGTGTGTGTTTTGTGTGTGTTGGTTCCTCTGGGTAAAGAGACTCCACTCCCTCAGACACCAAAAGAAAAGTGGGGACTAAATTAGAACCGCAACTTCAAAAGGTTCCAGGTTTGTTGTAGCTGCCGGAGGTGGAGCTGGACATGGGAACCATCTGAAGGTCAGGTATGGAAACCAGCAAAGGTGGCTCTCAGGAGCCTGGTTCTGCTGATAGATGTAGTTCCTCACCTGACGGGGAACATGGAACTAAAGCTGGTGGAACTGTGTGGTTCTGTTATGTGAGTACAGATTCTGGAGCGAGCTCTGGTTTCCCGCCTCCGGGCCGCTCCTCGCCGCTCCGGGACGTTTCCAGCCGCACCCTGTTTGCATCTGCACAAAGACCAAGTGCGTCCCACGCGGCGCACAGCAGCCCCTCCCCCCACGCCGTGCGCGTCCCGTTTCCACACCCCGCCTCAGACTCCAAATAACACGTTGGTCTGAACGCGCGGTGAACACGGCGCTCGGGAGGCGACCTCAAACCCGGGGCTGATATTAATACCCTCTCACCGTGACTCACCCTCCAGAAAACAACTGCACCAGGGGCATTATGGGTAATGATACTGTCAGCTCAACCTCAGCCGCTGCATGAGTCACCTGAGGATTAAACCTGAGATTAAACCGAATTACCCTGGAATTATTCAGAACCTTTCTCTGTTTATCTTTGTCTGAAGTCTGTCTGCATCTGGAACATCAGCCTCTTCACCTGGAACTTCTTCTGCCCCCTGCTGAACGTTCTGCACCCAAAGTGAACGTTCTGCACCCAAAGTGAAGGTTCTGCACCCAAAGTGAAGGTTCTGCACCCAAAGTGAAGGTTCTGCACCCAAAGTGAAGGTTCTGCCCCTTTAGTGAATGTTCTGCCCCAAAGTGAAGGTTCTGCACCCAAAGTGAAGGTTCTGTCCCCTGCTGAAGGTTCTGCCCCTTTAGTGAAGGTTCTGCCCCAAAGTGAACGTTCTGCACCCAAAGTGAAGGTTCTGTCCCCTGCTGAAGGTTCTGCCCCCAAAGTAAAGATTCTGCCCCTTTAGTGAAGGTTCTGCCCCAAAGTGAACGTTCTGCACCCAAAGTGAAGGTTCTGTCCCCTGCTGAAG
>JAOUQT010024849.1:0-11648 GCA_025769995.1 Xyliphius kryptos
AAAATATTGCAATGCACACAACATTATGGGTGACATACCAGAGTTCAAAAGAGGACAAATTGTTGGTGCACGTCTTGGTGGCGCATCTGTGACCAAGACAGCAAGTCTTTGTGATGTATCAAGAGCCACTTTGGGGTGTTTTGGAGGTGTTTCAGTTTGCTCCTGCATTCCAGATATGAATGCTGGTTTAATTAGTGTCTCTAAACTGCCCTTTAGTTTGTGTGACCTATGTGTGCCCTATGATGAATTGGCGATCTGTTCCTGCCCTTTAGACTGGAGTTTCCGGGTGGGCACGGGCTGGCCCGCGATTCCATGTGGAAAATAAAATGAATAAATATTATTATTCCTCTGTAAGATTTTGACTTGCAGTGTTTAAACGAGCACCGGATTAGGAACACCTAGATGGTGGCATATGATGATTGATGAAGTTGTTGCCAACTTGACTTTCTTGAAAAATAACACCTTTATGAGTCAAAATTTAGTTTTACTCAGTTATGTCACTTTATTTGTGACTGCGGTGCAAGAAAAAATGTCCCCCTTGTTTTTTTTTGTGTTTGTCTGCTTTTGATATTTAGCAAAGACTTTAAAACACCTCTGCTCAGGGCTACAAACGACCTATTAACAGCAGTTTATTCTGGGTTCCAGAACACACTTGTGTTGTTAGACCGCACCGCTGCTTTCGACACAGTGTGTTACAATATTCTTCTCAGCCGACTCAAAAACCCGACGATACGGTTTTTAGGTTCTTAAAACTAAACAGTGACAAATCTGAAGTTATTCTAATTGCCTCTCCTATGGGCTTTTAGATGGCTCAGCAGTCCACATTACAAATACCAGACTTTACCAGTCCATCCCTGTCTCAGGTCAGTAATCTTTGTGTCAGGGTCATTCTCGAATCCTCGCTTTTATTTGAACTACAAATATTTTTTTTTACAATAACGGCATAATCTCAAGGACATTTCCAGTCTGAAAGTGAAAGGGATCTATTTGCCACTAAGCCTTCACGCAGCGCAATTGGACGTCCGCATTTAACCAAAAAAAAGTGAAGTGAGCAAAATGTTTTGAAATCTTTTTCACTTTGCATCGAGTTAGTCTGATTTTTATACTTCTAATTTACTGATGTGACATTCTGTCAGGCTCAATTAATACCGTTTCTATTAATAGTGTCTGTTTTTACTTATTCAGAACTATCTTTTCTATAATATTTTGAATTTTTGAAGCAACCTTGGATAAAGCGGTTTTAAATAAAATATTATTATTAATATTATTATTATTATTATTATTACAACATCAAAAAAGTGCTTGATATCAAGCTAGTGTGTTTGAATGGATAGAGATTTTCAAAAAGTGTCAGGCATGAAGAAGGATCAATGCCCGTCCATGCCCATGACTGAATATTGAGCATAGACAGTGGATTATGTGACAAATCATGTGCAAACGAGGACGAAGTTTCAAGACTGATCAAGAGGTGAAGACAACAGTGCACTTGTGCTAACTAATATGAAAACTAGTTGACAGATGTATAGAGTGTATTGAAATACAGGGAGATTATTTCCGAAATAATTTATTTGTCTTGTATAAAATAAACTATAAATAATCTGAATTCAACATCAATGGTGGGGATCTTTTTTTTTTTTTTACTCATTGTGGTAACATGCTTCACAGCAAGAAGGACCCGGGATCAATCGGAGGAATTTCTGTGTGGAGTTTGCAGTTTGTATATCTGTGTTTGTGTGGATTTTCTTCTGGACATGCATGCAAGGTGAATTGGAGATGCTACACTGTCCTGTTCTTAACCAGAAAGGGTGACGGTTGCGTCAGGAAGAGCATTGGGCATAAAACGTGCCAGATTGTAATACGAATGACTGGTGGCAGGGAAAAGCAGAAAGTTGGGGGTAAATTTCAATTAAATACCATTTTAGATCTGTTTTTATTTCTGTTCTGAACTCATGTTGGTTAAATATCACATACTAGTACACTAGTAACACTAGTAGCCTTCAATGAGCTATGGCGTGGTAGAGAGTTTACTGGATTGCATTTTGAATGTAATGCTTTAAAACAATGGCGTGGATTTACAGTATTTGAATATAGGAATACTCTGTTATTTATACACTGACATGACACGGGAGCAGTGGGACACTGCAGTTCTGCGATGGACTGATTGTCCTCTCATCAAAACACAGGAAAGCTCTGCTTGTGCAAACAGTAGGCTTCTAGAAGAACCTCCATGATGCCTAATGTTGATGCACGATGTCCTCCATTGTCAGGTCACGGCATGCACATGGACGCTGGTTTGTTTACACGTGTACTAGTCTAATATGTCGGCGTAATAGCTGTCGTGTCACTTAAAGCATTTTAATAGCCGAATTTTCTACCCATGCCCACGCAAAGCTCCTTTTTGTTTCCATAAAGCCGTGCACAACATAGACGTCGAACAGCGCGTGATTGGTGAGCACTGTTGACGTCTGACGCTTAACGTCTCAAATAACGTGTTTAATGGACGCAATGCTAGCATACATTTCCCCCGCTGTTATATTACACCATATATTATATTATTATAGCGTTGTTATTTGATTATAAATGTCTCTTGTTTCACAACGAGGAGAACCGGACACACTAGAAATACATTTCCCAGAAAGCTGAGCTCGCGGTGTCACGCACGGATTGGCTGCTCGCAGGGTTGCCAGGTTGATATATTTTGTACTAAGCAAATATACCCCATAAACAGAAACGCACCAAAGCTAAGCTAACACCAAACTAAGCCCAAGCTAACACCAAACTTAGCCGGATTTTGAAACAAGGTGTATATGTGCTAGTATTAAATTCCCAGTCGTTGCTTTATATTAAAAATAATATAATATAAAAATAATTATAAATAAGTATAATAAATAACTCTCAGTTCCGTAAATGTTGACACGTGGAGTAAAATGTGAATAAAAACAATAAATCCTTACAGTATTTCAGATGTTAAACGTGAGACATTTTGCAATTTCCTGATTGTCCTCACAGTAAGAGCTCCCGGATTCGATCTCCGGTTGGGGCGACCTGAGAATTTCTGTGTGGAGTTTGCATGTTCTCCCGTGTTTGTGTGGGTTTTCTCCGGGTGCTTCGGTTTCCTTCCACAGTCCAAAGACATGCACGCTAGGTAAATTGGAAATGCTAAATTGTCAGTAACTTGTGTATTGATATGTGACTTTGTGTATGATATGACACTTGTGTACGAGTTTGACCGTGTTCCTGTCATTAGAATAGATACTGGTGCTGAGAATGACGTTAAACAATAAATAAATAATAAAATAAATGTAAAGGTAACAGTAACGCAAATAACCACTTGTTACAACCAAGGAATGCAGAATAGCATCTCTGTTGTAAGTATGCCACAAAGAGCGGGGTCCTTTTACTAGCATGGCGTAAGTGATAAAGGTGAGTGTATAATTTATTAATTTTCTAATGATAAACAAACTTGGTGATTTTTCTATAGCAGCATAGACTTCTAGTAGCACGGTGTATATAATGGCGAATGAGTGCAACCCCAGTTCAGTGGAAAATACTTTGTCATAATCTTCCTATTTATTGGAGATCTGTGAGAAATGTTATTTAAAAAGAACGAAATGTGTATTGTGATCTGTCCAAGACTAATTTGATTTTAAATATAAAACTAACAGAATTTAACTGTTTTATTTCTTATCAGTTATGAATCCTTAGATGATTGTAAGTGTTTGAGTGGTTTTTGTTTAGGGGGTTATCCGGGCTATCCGTCTCATCACGCGAGCGTACACATGCACAAACGTCCGTCCTCCAAGTGTAAAGAAAATTTCTGAAAATGTCAGGTGAGCGACTTCCTGTTATAACCCACATTATACTTGCGATCATTTCCTGCTTTAAGACACACTTCAAGCAGCTATTGCAATTTTTTTACATTGATCCGAGATTGGATCGACTTTTATGAAGATGTGAGTGTTATGATAGTTGTTCATGAACACACTGCGGTTTATTATTAGTTGCTATTTTTTATAATTGGATACACACACACACACACACACACACACACGCACACACATATATTAAAGGTTTTCAAATCTGAAGAGTGTTAGTCTATTGATGTTTTTCAGTCTTGAATTTTCTGGCTTGTAAATGCAAAAAAAAAATGTGCAGTCCACAGTTGAGGCATGAAAAGAGAGAAAATAATGCAGTGGTAGTTCAACATGCTTCTGTTAGCAGCTGAAAATAGACCTGCAGCAGTCACATCAAAGCTTGTGCTTTGAAAAAAGGACGTCGGTTCCAGTTGTTGAATTTAACCACCATAAAAAAATAAATAAAGTGAGACTAAATGAATAGGCAGGGCTGTGGGTGAATAAAAATGTATGGGGCACATTCTAGGAGCAGACCAGCTTTGTGGGTGGGATTTAAGGGTCTTTCGACTCGCTTTTCTATGGCTGACGGTGACGATTTGTCCTTCTGTCCGGTCAGTGTGTTAAGCCCTGGATCCCAGAGACTTTGTGTTTAGGGGCGTGTATTAGATACAGCTAGGGTGAAGGCGGGTTAAAGAACAGCTGGGTGGCTTTGTGTGTATGTGACGGTGTTGTGGGGGGGTGCTTAAATCACAGTGTCTTTGTTTCTCTCTGTGTGCCAGTCTCAAACTGGAGGATTTTCTGCAGCCACTGATGGGCCACTGAGACTTATTGTTCGTGCACTGCTTCTGGATCATGAAGCACTTGAAGTGAAAAGCAGGAACTTGGAGCACAGACTGAGGGGAAGTTATCATGCAGTCGTAATTCTGTCTGGTAATTATAGTGTAGTAGTTGTAAAGTGCTGAGTTTGCAGCATTACATCTGTAGTTATGAAGTTTAGTGTGTATAAAAATAGGTTTAGAAAGAAATGAAGAGCATCACGGAGGCTAAAGGGAGTTTAACCCTGTTACTGTGTCTGTGGAAAAACATTGATTTTTGTTCTTAATAGTAGTTCATGCAGTGGAAATTGCCAGTGCAGTGTTGCATGTGTTCTGTGTTTCTATGTATGTATGTGAATATATATATATATAATAGTTTATAGAGATGTTTTGTACTGTGCTGGACCATTTTCTTGAAGTAGGACATGTAAAAATAGCAATAAATCAATCATGGAACTTTCCAGGTCTCGATCTAGGCTAGTAAAGCCCATGGGGGATTTTCATTGATATGCTTCTCTAATTAGCAGAACTACAAAACCTGCCAAATTAATTTTAAATCTTTATTTATTAAATATATATATATATATATATATATACCCTAAATTTCCATCCAAATGATTGGAATCAGGTGTTCCAATCAACCCATGCCCATGAAGTATGAATGCTTCAGCATACCAAGACATTTTGGATAATTCCACGCTCCCAGCATTGTGGGTACAGTTTGGACCTTTCATCTTTTAACATGACTGTGCACCAGTGCACAAAGCAAGGTCCATAAAGACATGGAGTCTTGAGTGGATGAACTTGACTGACCTTAACCCGATGAAACATCTTTGGGATGAATTAGGGTGGAGAGTGAGCCTGGCTTTCTTGTCCAACATCAGTGTGTGACCTCACAAATGTGCTTCTGGAAGAAAGGTCAAAAATACCCATAAACACACTCCTAAACCTTGTGGACAGCCTTCCTGGAAGAGTTGAACATCGTATTGATTGTATGTGAGTCAGGGCAGGTGAGCGAATGCTTTTGGAAATGGAGTGTATGTTGTCTATCAGTACTTTCTCTTCGGATTTAAATTGTCTTGAAATTTGTCCTTTGACTTATGAATTAAATTGCTCTGAAGGCTTGAATGTTCATTTGCTCGCTCTAATACATTTTTGGTGAAACCTTGAAAAATTATTTTTGTATAATTATTTTTGGAATGTAATATTTAATTACGAAGGCATTATTTTATTTAAATATAATGGTCTATTTAATTTTCCTTGAAAATCTTATGACCGAGTCGCATTTTAACAGGATAATTTTGCTTAGTAATGTATCGGTGTATTCAGTTTAGATGAATGAATTAGAACATTGGTCAGAAGTCCACATTAATTCACTTTGCACGAGAACAGTGTTGATAATGGAAAAGGTCACAGTAATGCATTAAACCGAGTGTTTTTTATGTTGGATGAGAATAAAATGTTTTGAAAGCAGGAAGAGGGTCATGTCAGGAAAACAGTCGTCATGTAGGCTGGGAACTAAATATAACAAACAAATCTCTCTTTCTATTTAGATAGTAATACTGAAGCTTAAATACTGGCTCTTATTGACACACATGCATTTACCTGCATAAATGGTGCCACTGGAAGATATAAACTCACCGGACACTTTATAGGGTACACCTTTCTAGTAAAAGTTTCCTTTTGTGACCCCTTTTGTGTTCAGATCTGCATTAATTCTTTGCAGCATACTTTCAACAGAGATGGTATCCTACATTCACGTGGCTTTTTGAGCCACTGTTGCCTTTCTATCATCTCTAACCAGTCTGTCTATTCTCCTATGATCTTTCACACGAACAAGCAACAACCACACAATATTTTCCTTTTTTTGATCCATTCTTTGTAAACCTTACAGATATTTCTGCATAAGAATTCCAGTAGATCAGTAGTTTCTGAAATGCTCAGATCAGCCCGTCTGTCACTAACAGCCATGCCATATTTCAAGTCACTTAAATCACCTTTCTTTTCATACTCGGTTTGCACTTCAACAAGTTTTCATGACCATCAAAGAAGTAATTTTTTTGTGTTTATCGGGTTAAAAACCAGTATTCTTTACTATTTACATTTATACCGCATTTCAAAAAAACCTGAGATCGGAGACTCCTTCCATAATGTCATCACTTTGTAATGGTTAGCTTCACAGATGTTCTCCGTCACCGTTGGGATCACCGTTGATTGAGCAGTTTGTGTTCACATTGACTGGCATAAAGAGATGTGGTGCAACATTCTATGGATAGATGAGAGAAAGATTGTTTTCACTGGGTCTAAATATGACCCATAAACACTGAATTTAGGCCACAGTTTAATGTGAAGCATAATTGTTAGAGGATGATTCTTATACTTTGAAGTCTGTCCCATTTATCGCATACCAGATACCATTGACCAGTTTGAATATATCAGAATAATAGGAGAGGTCATTTTGCCTTATGGTGAAGATGAAATTCTCTTGAAATGGGCAACAAACTCAAACACACCAGCAAGCGGGCAACATCCTGGTTCTAGACGACTCCTGTTATGAAGTGGCCAGCCCAATTTCCAGACCTCAATTCAAATGAGAAATCAAAGAATGATCATTGGATGGTAGTTGATTCTATTGTAAAGTAGCTAAATATTAGTACAGTGATTAACAGAAAATCTGTAAATTAAATTCAGTTTATTATTTAAATATTTCAGTTTGTAAATGAATATGTATAGACACTATATTTTATTTTGAACAACTGATATACTTCATTTTGAACAACCATGTTGCACGCAACCTGGGAGGCCACACAGATCCTGGTTCAGTCGCTGATAATTTTGAGACTGGTCTACTGCAACTCCCTCTTAGCAGGGCTACCTCTGAGTGCTATCCGTCCCTTACACTTGATCCAAAACTCGGCTGCGAGACTCAATGTTCAATCCAAGTTCTCACACACTACGCCACTGCTACGCACTCTAAAACACTGATGCTTGCTTACAAAGCCATAAATGTTCCTGCACTTTTACACCCCGCACTGCACCTTGCGCACTCTGGTCATCTAGCACTGCTCAACTGGTCCCCCCCGTCTCTTAAGTGACGAAGAAGGCATGCTTCTAGACTCTTCTCCGTTCTACGTTCTGGCTCCTAAATGGTGGAATGAACTTCTCCTTAATGCTTGAACGGCAGAGTCAGTAGCTATCTTCAAACACTGTTTGCAGACCCACTTATTCTGCACTTACCTTGTCACTCTGGACAAGGGCGTGTGCTAAATACTACAAATGTAAAATGTACATTTTCATTTGTAATTGAAAATACTTTTAGAAATAAAAGTTATGAGGATTATGCTTTTTCTCAGTTGTTTTAAACACAGTGTTTTTATTATGAACACGGGTGTAAATCCTACATTCAAACACTTATTCTCATTTTTACCAGAAACTCAGTCTTATAATATTTAGCGACACATTCTGACCAAAGAGACTTGAGTATTCAACGATACTTATAATAACTAGATTGTTGCGCTTCCTCACTAATCTACCATAAGCTCACACAGAGTCACCAAACTACAACTCCCACCATTCCACTGTGAAGTTTCTTTTTTTGTCTGTGACTCAGTTTTACCCCTTTGGACTCATTAGCCTGGCTCATTTTTTTACTTCCAGTATTGATCCCTGCTAGATTTTTGGCTTCTGTATTTGTTTTGCTTCTGTGTATTGGTTACTTGGCTCATTTCATGTACTACGCTTTGGATTACCTACTTATGAAGCACATGTTTAGGAATATGGTACAGTCTCTATTTTAAATTAATTTTGTTTGATTCACAAAGAGGTGAAATATGTGACTACTTTTTTTTAGCTTACAAACTGTCTGAGAATCTTCCCGATTACCCCCAAGGGTGTTGCTTGACAGTGACTGTCATTAATCCTTTAAGCATGTGATGTATTACACTGGGCTACATAACACTGGTGTGTTTGTTTTCTGGATTGGCCATGAATAGCGTGGCCTGTCTGTAAGTCTGGCAGCTGGAACTTCGACGAGGCCGATCAGTACAGAGCACTTCTCCGATGTGTCACGTGAATTCTTCTTGCCTCGCTCACGTATAATCAGGACGGTGGTGGCTGTTGCATGCATTTAACATGCTGAAATTGTCCTTGTTTACTGGGAGTGCAGCTGTAGGGTATCTAAGTGTAATGGAATGTAATACCTTCTAGTTATGGTAATGTTTTTGTTCCTTTTCTGCGATGGGGAAGTATTATCATGGTTTTATCAATAATGAGGGAGGAAGTTTGCTTAGCTTCAGCACTGTGTTTATGCAATCCTGCTGCTCATTGCTGGTTTCAACACATAGGACATTCTCTCAGCCTTGATCAGACTCTACTTAGTTTATGAATGAAGGTCAAACTTGAGCTTGATAGAATTCTATTAACGTTCTCTCTAACTCTATTGCATTTTTTTTAGAAGTTAATAACTTAAACATTATTACTAGCGAGTGCAATTTTATAAGCTATGCAATAAAATTTGTATAAACAACCCATTTGATTTGTATGATTTCTTGTGTATTCTAATACTTTTGTATGGGGTCTATGGCAGCACATACAACACTGTTTATTTAGGGATACATCAATACTAATTTTTGTCAGACTAAATAAAATAAATTACCTAAGAGTCATTGCCAATATTAACAATTCCAGTATAATAACATGCCAGTAACATGATTTTCAGTTGCATCAGTGCCTTTGTACATTTGACATTATATGAGTATGAGTACCTGTGCACAGGATCAGTGCATCCCTACTTTTTATAAAACTCGTAGATTGACAGATGGGTTACAGATGACTTTTTGACCCCTGGCGTTGTCGAGTGCCACCAATAGGCGGAATTTAGAAAGTCACTCGCAGTAATAACATTGCAAGTAAATTCTCCATCTTCTGTTTATATGATTATAGTGAATTGTATAATATTTGGAAACATTCATATGGAGTGTCTGTTTTTTTATATTTAATACATTAATTTATTTATTTGAAATATTTTTGTAGTTAAAGATAATTAAAAATAAGTGCATAGGTCTTCGCCCATTCAGCAGTTATTAAACTGAAATATATGAAGACCCATTTGCATGAATAACTTTTCTGCAGTTGTCTCTATAAGTGGCTTCCATTAATGATTACTCTATTAATAAGTTATAAGTTATATTTGAGCAGTAGTAGTGTATTTGAGCAACAGTTATATTTAAATGCTTAGCCATTAATGATTGTTTCATCACTTTATATTAGATGCATTAATTTGAAGTGGTTAATTGCATACAGTGAAAGTTCTCTAAAAACTTTATAATGGCTGTTCTTCTATGATATGACCTTGTAATACTAAGGTAACAAATTCTGTAAGGAACAGTGACTGTCTACTTTGTAATTTATGATGCTTTTTGTAAAATGTTATGAGGCCCTGAGTTCCTTATGTCAATGACTGTGTTAAAGGAGCGTTTAATAAAGAGCCTAGACATCAACTATTTTTATATTTGAGGAAATGCGCTCTAGATTTCACTTCCTTTTTTGTACCTTCATACAAACGAAGCCTTTTTTTTTCAGGATTGCGTTTCAGATGGAACAATAGATTCATGAGTATGAAAAGCTTGCATCTTTCATATAATGCGGCTATACTTTCCAGGAAGCTGTGAGTGATAGAAAGGAAAGCAGTGGCTTTGTTTTCTCTTACTGTGATCCCTGATGTACACCACTACTGGCTCTTTGAGTTTCTGATGTTAACAAAGGATTCTATATTTATTATAATTGAGTTTTATTTCATTGTGGCTTAGACGCAGACTCAAAATGAAGCTGGTGCACTGTAGTTAAACTGAGATTTCTGATATTCCTAATAACCTGCAAATTTTTACTGTAAGGTATGTTCGGTTACTTGTGTACCCAGGCCACTTTGTGCTTTTCTTTATAATATAGAGGTGTTTTTTTTTTTTTTTAAATCATACCCGAAACTGCCCACTCTAGCCCACTCTGTGTAAAGTAGTGCTGAGTGCAGCAGAGGTTTCACATTGTGCATTCATAATTTTCTTTCAATATTTGTCTTTTTGCTTTCAGGGCTGCTGAATAAAGGTCTTCTTTTTCTCTTTGAAATCTTTACCCCCTCGCTCCTCCACCATTTATAGAAAGATTGAGGTGATGGAGGTTGGTTTCTCATTGTCTGTCTATTGAGGACACGTGACACGTGCATATGGAGGTCTGCTCTGATTTGTTTTGTGTAATAAATTTGTTTTGTCGTCACCTGGATGTTGTTCCATTGTAAAAAGTGCTATATAAATAAAATAAAATTAACCTGAGTAATAATACAACCACAATGAGAAAATATCCCCTTTATCAATCTCCATTATGTTCTTTATCAATCTGCCATTTAGTTTTCTGCTGTATCTGCTAATAACACGTTGTTAAGTGTCAAAGGTTAAGATTATTCCTGCATAATGATAACATCTTAAAGACTTGAGACATGTGAGAGTTAAACCTCTACCAAACATGAAGGGCTTCACTGATGTAACGTGTTATTTAAGGAAATGCAGACCATTCAGAACTGTTGTTCAACTGTGAATGATTCCAGGTTTGGTCCTCTGCTATGTCAGTTACCCGTTTCAGTGAGCCAAGAGTCATGCTAGTCTTGTGGGGATCTAAAGAAATCTCTTGAATTTCTCTTCTCCCATCCATTTCCTGGTTAGATAAACGTATTAAAGGCAAAAGGCCACTGTGATCTTGCAGAGACTGATGTAGGCACTTAGACTATGTGCATTTAATCACTGAGAGATGACTATTGTAATTCAAGTTCTAACCAGGTTTTTGTCTTATATAGTCTTTACATTAACATATGGTTTGGACATGTGCAGAGGAGGGACAGTGGTAGGAGGATGATGGAAATGGAGCTGCCAGGTAGGAGGAAGAGAGGAAGACCAACTAGGAGATATATGGATGTGGTCAATGTAGACATGCA
>JAOUQT010024866.1:0-11647 GCA_025769995.1 Xyliphius kryptos
GTTTTTGGGATGGTACTTCACATTCTTCTTCCTTCAAACACGGTAAATGGAGTTTTTACTAAAAACCACATGATGTTCCTCCAATACTATTCTGGATCATCTATATGCTCTCTGCAATACTCAGATGGGCTGGACATGTCCTGGCTTAAGCAGGAAGGCAGGCTTGGCACTGCAAGATGGGAGTTCCTTTGCTGAAGGTAGTCTTTGTTACTTTTGCTTTGGATAAAAGGGTCTGCTAAATATCTAAATGTAAATATATCATGAAAAAACAATATAAGCAATAAAACAGTAAAACCTATTCAATAATAAGAAAAGAAAGAAAACCAATAAAAACCCAGAGCAAAATCATACTGAATTAAAAGTCAGAGAAAAAATGGATTTTATGGCTGGTTTTAATAGTGGGCAGAAGTCTGCCTAATAAAATGGGGTAAGTGATTCCAAAGTTTAGGAGTCACAATCCAAAAGGCTCAACTCTTTCTAAGCTTAAGTTTGGACCTTGGTACGTCTACAAGCAGCTGATTAGTGAAGGGAGGCCAGGTTGTGAGTAATGTGAGCCCTCTTGCGTGATCCCTTTGGGCAGCAGCGTACTGCACCGTTACTACATTATCTACCGTTGTTGTAAGAAGATGGTTGTACTAACCTTGAGCTCGGAGTTGAGTGCGGTACTCTCTGCGCCTAAAGTCCTGTTGAGTGTCGTATGAAGAGGGAAAGGGCTGTGTGGGATAGGTCCCTTTGAACATCCTCTTCTCTGAGCACTCCTACACACAAACACACACACATTATTCATGTTCGAGTCTGACTTAAAATTCGAAATATAAAAACTAATAAAACAAAAAAAGGTTAAAATGTATAGTCCGAAAAACCAAAGGAAAAAAAAACTTAAGCAACTGAGTGTTTATCCTAAATATAAATGCAATGACGAAAAAATAAATGTACTTTGCGGTGACATTTATTTATGTTTTTATAATAATAGGATAAATAACTGTAATGCAGGAATTCTCAAACAGCGGGCAGATTGCGGACAGTCTTTAAAATAAATACAGTTTAGTTCACTTCGGATATCGCCGGATTCTGTTTGTCTACGTCACGTTTATATGACATGGACACGTCTCACTGTAACCGTAAGGTCTCCGCTGAGAAGTGAACGTGAAGTTAATGCTTCACCTTTAGCGCCATCATGGGAGCAAAAAAGTTTGCAGCTCCAGCAGCGCATCAAAGAAAAAGAGCAGAAACACGATCAAGTTGAAGAAGGAAATCATTCTGAAATACCAGAGTGCCTTTAAGATCGCTGAAATCAACTGCGTGTACGGAAACTAGCCAACCATCATAAGTTCTGTTGTGGCAAAAAAGGAGGTGCTAAAGAACCAGAGTAAATATGTGGAAAAATTTGTATTAATTTGGATCAAAAACCGTTAGATGGTGAGAAATGGGTACGTCGAAATGGGAACGTTAATATAAAATAGTGTATATTTAAATTCTTTGTTCTGTTTTTAGTGTTAAACTCTACATACATTTATTCATTTTCTTTCGGTACATCCTCTACGAGGGTGGCAGTTGGGTTCCCCATGGCCATCCAGGGTAGAGCGTCTTGGGCCCTGGGCAGATACACCCAGGACAGGTTGCCAATCCATTGCTGGGCACACACTCACGGGGCAATTTAGAGCATTCAATTTACCTTCAAAACAAGATTTATATACACAAGCTTGTGTTTCATCTCTATAGACACAGGCCCAGATTTTTATGGTGCATGGTTTCTGGAGATGCATTGGTGCCAGCTCTCTTCAGGTCATTGACCAGCTCCTACTGTGTAGTTCGTGGCTGATTCCTCACCTTTGTTAGGATAATTGAAGGCGAGATCTTGCGTGGAGCCCCAGTCCGAGGAAGATTGACAGAGGGATGATTAGCTTTTTCCATTTTCTAATAATTGCTCAAGCATTTTATCTTTTTTTCACCAAGCTGCTTGGCAACTGCCCCGAAGCCCTTTCCAGTCTTGTGGAGGTCAACAATTTTGTCTCTGGACAGCTCTTTAGTCTTAGCCATGTTAATCGTTGGAGTCTTACAGATTGTGTTTGGTGGACAGGTGTCTTTATGCAGCTAACAACCTTAAATTGGTGCTTCTAATTTAGAATAATAGGTGGAGTGGAGGTGGAGTTTTTAGAGGTCTTTGAAGCCTGAACTTTTGCTGATGTGCAAAAGCAAGTGTTCAAATACTTATTTGCAGCAGTAACACAAATCATTTAAAACAAATTATATATTGTGATTTCTGGATATATATTTTTTTTAAATAATGTTTCTTACAGTGGACATGCACCTCAATGCTTCACATTCATATAAAAGCGAGATAAAAATTTTTTAGTTTTTTCAAAGTTTTCATAAACTGCGTAATTTGGCCAATAGATGGCAGAAACTTAAAATCTTAAAACTAGAATGTGTTTTCATTTGCGATGTGCTGCTACAGGTTACATGGACACAACTGCGCTACTGGACTTTTTTAAATAACTTGACAGGGATGTGATGAGAACTGTTAATCAATCAAAAAAAAAAAACAAAAAAAAAACACTCACACTATCCACTGGTGATCTGTACTTATAGAACTGCAGTGGAAGTGGAAGAAAATCAGCGTTAAAGTGAGAATCTATACCCTAATAAAGAGGGCAAACTCACATGACCAAAGTGCCCCTTTCTGGAGCAGTTGTAGCAGTAGGCAGGAACACGTCTTGCCTCAGGATCGGGGGATTTTGTCAGGGGACCCACGGTTATCTACAGAGCGAGCGAGAGAGAAAGGGAGTGAGAGAGTGAGTAACACATACAAATGTACACTACCGCGGAAATGTTTGGGATGATTTTTTTTTTTTGGTTTTCAATGGAAACACACTTAAGATTATGAAATAAAGCAAATAAACAGGACATGCAGATATTGTCAGAATGAGAAATATGTATTTTAATAAAAATGATGACCGTGTACTTCAAATTTTCATCAAGTAAGCCACTTTTTGCAGCAATTACAGCCTGGCAGACTCTAGCTGCCACTTTTCGAGGTAATATCCCACAACAAGGATTGGCTTGATACAGTCTTTTTCCGTTCCATACGGTCAAGCTCCCACAACAGCTCAATAGGGTTCAGATCCAAAGTCTGTGCTAGCCACTCCATTACAGTCAGAATTACGGCTCACTCCTTATTTCTTAAATATTGTGTGTTTAGGGTCGTTATCCTGTTGTTGGATGAATCAAGCGCTGTCCACAGGGTATGGCAAGGAATTTCAAAATCTTTTGGTAGCCTTCTTTCTTTAAGATCCCTTCCACTCTATATGAATCTCCTATTTTACCACTTCCAAAGCATCCCCAGACCATTACGCTGCCTCCACCATGCTTGACAGATGACATTAGGAAATGTTCATGAATCTTTTTATTGGTCCTGCGCCTTACAAATGTTCTTCTGTGTGATCCAAAAAAAAAAAAAAAACTTGGCCCATCTGTCCACAACACCTTCTTTCAATCTTCCAGTGTTTAATGCTGACACTGGCGTTTGACGGGTGCCATTTAGTGCAGCTGTCAGTTGACAGCCTGTGAGCCGTTTTTTTTTATTTATTTTTTTTTTTTTTTTACAAACTGCACACTAAGATATTTATCTTCTTGCACAGTTGTGCATCGGGGCCTTCCACTAATTTTACTTGGGAGTATGATAAGATATTTTCAGTTTCTTGGAAATATCCCACACCGAGCAGCCTTCCTTCCTTAACACAACAATGGACTGATGGCTCTCTAAAGAAAGTTGTTCCTTTTTGGCCATTTTGAGCCTGTAAGCAATCCAACAACTGCTGATGCTTTAAATACCAAACTAACCTAGAATTTTGTGCTCCCTTTTTTTGCTCACTTATTAGTATAATGTTTCTCAGATGTGCATCCTAACAATCAATTTGCCCAATAACATCCTTAACTTGGATTGGCGGCCATACTAGGAGATTTAGGCAGAGAACTGAAAATTGCTGATTGTAGGACTACATGCAAAATAAGCCTCTATACAAAAATAGGCTTCAATACAAACATTTTTATTCTTTAAAAAAAATTTTAATTGATAATATTGTTTGTGAATTGTATGACATTCTGTTTTTCTTTCAATAAGAGGGAAATTTGCAAGTAATACTAAACTTTTGAATGGTAGTGTCTATATATATATTGCAAATTTGGCAAAATCTACAGTATATTTAAATTCTATACATTCAATACATATTAGTAATCTTAATGTCTATTTTTTCAATGTTATTTCCAATTCTTGTAATTTAGTGTGTTAGTTTATTTAATTTTTTTTAACTACATTTTTTAAAATTATTTCTGTAATATGCTTTGGCAATATTGTTGTACATGCAGTCATGCCAATAAAGCTTCCTTGAATCTGAATTTAAGAAAGAAAGCCAGAGACAGCGAGAGCGCTAGCGACATTCTTTTAAAAAAAATTTATATTTACAGTTAATTCATTTATCATGTTGTGTAATAAAACAATGACAAAAAATGTAGTTCAAGATTTACTTAAATATATAAATAAATTAAACAAAAAAAGATAGAAGAGAGAGAGACTTGACTTTTAACACAGTATTTTTTTTAAAAATAGCAAAAAACAAATGAAACAGAAATTTGAAATAGTTAAGTTTAAACACACCATGGTAACAAAGTAAGAAATAAAAAGTGGTAATATTAAAAAGTATTTTTAGTAGTAAGATATCATGAAATATTTTTAGTTAGAACAATAAAACCAGAAAATGATTTACAACAGCAAATAAGACCCCTGCCTGTCTCCGTCCACATGCTTGCCTTTTTATGTTAATTTATCAGTAGGTTTTCCAAGGACACAGTATGTTCGATTGTTTGCTATCGCCATTGATGTAACACCTCGGATGGATTGAGGTCTTCGCAAGTACCTACAAGGCTAAAACTTGGCTTTGTCGTTAAAAAAATGTGCTTCTCACTTTTCCAAATTCCATGGTTTGTTTGGTCTCACCATCAAACGCAAGACACCTTCAACAAGACAAGACTGAATAAGACTGAAACATGGGACTGTGATTACCTATAATGGGAGAAAACCAACGGGTTCTTGTTTTTTCTACGTTCGATTGTTTGTTCCCTCAGATAGATTGGGGTCTTGGCAAGTACCTACAAAACTGAACCTTGGCTCAGTCATTCCTTATCCTGTCCTTAGAAAGCCTACTGATAAATTCTCTAAAAAAGCAAGTACGTGGACACCGAACTCCCAACTGGCACTATATTTATTTCAGATTTTTTATTTAAAAACAACTGCCTTTCAACTATTACGTTATCGAGTTCTCCACTCTATGTGCACATACATAAAATACAACATATGTTTAAACACATAGCGAGAGAGACAGAGAACGAGAAACTGTTTGGACTACAGTGGACTGGTGACTTTGTGTCCTATGATCCTCTTTGTGTTGATGCACCTTTAGCGTTCGCCTTTTTCTATTACCCAAACACACGCCTCCCTTTATTCACTTCTCCTGCCGACGCTGTGAAGGTAAGTGATTGCTTAGAATGGCTTCTTTCTCATTTGTGCTCTCATCCCGTCTCCTCTCCTCCCTCGCTCATACACGTTCCAATTTCTTCTTTCCATTAAGCAGATTGGAGGGAGTGATTACTCAGCCTATCAATGAGGCTCGGTAATACGCTACTGATAAGACTGTCTTCACACAAACTTGCTGTGTGTGTGTGCGCTCGCTCATGTTCCCATCTGGTCCCAGGAAGCCCAAAGGCGTTTTACGCTTCATCGCCCTTCGTAAATACGCACCGATAAAGAGAGAAAGCAGACTGCTGAAAGTGCAACACACACACACACACACACACACACACACACACACACACACACACACACACACACGTTTGTGGTGAAAGCAAGTGCACGTGTGATTCCATCACAGAGCAATTTAAACATTCTTATTCCTGCATTTTCTCTGTTTTTATTTTTAAATAGAGTGAATGGATAGAGGGATAAATGCAATTCAATGTGTTGGTCATTATCAACTCAGCCTGCGCAGTCATCAGCATTACAAAGGTCCAGACAGATCAAAGACCTGCCATAACCCCCCAGTCCAATAACCCCAGTCCTTTATCCCTCCCGCCTTCCCTTTATTTCACCTCAACCATCACATTTTACCCTTTTGCAATGTACAGAGCAAGAGCAATTCTTACTATGTGCCAGTTTCACAGATTTCCATTCGAAACATTTTCATGAGTCAGATGTATTTTAGCTATTGGTTAAATTTGGGTTCATAATAAAGTACAATAAACACATTTGAAAGCTAATCAGCAATGGCTTAAAAGACATGGTGGACGACATAAAACACGCCAAAAAAGTTAAAGCAAATAAACTCCCAAGGTTTCTTCCTAAAATAACATTATTACAGGGAGTTTTTTCTTGCCACTGTCGCTTCAGCTTGCTCTTTGGGGGTTTAGGCTTTGGACTCTGTAAAACTGCTTTGTGACGACACACTGTTGTAAAAAGCGCTATATTAATAAATTACTTGAACTTAAACTAAATGTGCAAAATGACAAAATGTTTTGGGCTGCAGTAATTCAGTGTACAGTGGCGCACCCGTGCACAAATTATCCAGAAATTACTTGTATAAAAAAAAGCATGCACTTACTGTTATTTATAGCGCTTACTTTGTGCCAGACGACTAACACAACTATGGTATGTACAATGGCTGGGATAGGGACAAGCTTTATTACAGACAGTATTATCCCTCAAATTTCCGCCGTTTAGCCGATGAAACTTGCCAAAAGTTGCGCTCCTGTCTCATGGCTTTCTCCCTTCCCAAGGGCTGGACACAAAGATGGCCGTGTAACCATGTGCTTTTCCAACTACATGGACGTGTAAAAAAGTTAACGAGACGTGTTTAAGAGCCCACTTCCTACCAGTCAGAATTCCCAGTTCTGATGACGGCTCAGGTTGTGATTTGCTGCTCTCTGACTCAAATCTACATGGCTGAATGTTGTTATTAAAGACAGCTGCCCCATTGGCACTGCAGATTCATCATCTTTATGTATTTGAAAAATAGCTTCTGAATCTGTCGAACCCGCACTGGAAAATTCACCGTCCAACGCCCCAGTGTTTGATTGCGCCGTTATTCACTGTATTGCACCAGTGAGGTCACACGCAAACTTCCTTGAATTTCCATAGCAACCTTGGGCTTTTTCCACAAATGTACTTGAACTTGTTGGTTTTTAAAATTAACAAAATGTTTTTTTATTTATTATTCACATTTACATTTAAGAAGCTGAAATAATGTGAACTCTTCAGGGTGCTTGCTTACGTGCACTTAGCCTTTAGAGGTCTTAGACACCAGTGGTAATCACTTAGACAAAAATAAGTAGTAAACATTTTTTGAAAGGACATTTTCCATTATTTGCAGGTGATATGCTTTTTAAGCATTTCAGTCCAACATCGCGCACCGAAGACATAGAGACGTTATGGATGTGCTTGGTACGCTAACGCGCCACAGTACCAACTTGTTCTGTGACATTCGGACATGCCCTCCATTCAGAAACATGGCAGTTTTCCAACATAATGAAGATTCTGACGACACCTCCAAGAAGAGTACTGCCTTGCTGAGGAAGATAAGAAAAAAGCTGATGGGCTAGCCAAGGATTTCACTTAGGGGCCATCCTTAAGCAGATGACAGTGGCAAACACATAGTAGTGTGAAAAAGTGTTTGCCCCTTACTCCAAAGAAATTCAGGAACAATTCAGAAAGAAAGTAACGGAGATCTGTCAGTCTGGAAAGGGTTATAATGCAAACCAGCAAACCACAGTGAGCTCCATTATCCACAAATGGAAGACATGGAACAGTGGTGAACCTTCCCAGGAGTGGCCAGCTGCTTAAAATTACCGCAAGAGTGTAGCGACGACTCATACAAGAGGTTAAAAAAGAACACAACAACGTCCAAGGAACTGCAGACCTCATTTGCCTTAAATAAGGTCAGAGTTCATGCCTCCACCATCATAAAAAGACTGGACAAAAATGGCCTGCATGGCAGAGTTCCAAGAAGAAAACCTGAGTAAAAAGAACATTAAAGATCATCTCAGATTTTTCCAAAACACATCTTGATGATTCTCAAGAATTTAGGAAAATCATTCTGTGGACTGTTGAGACAAAAGTTAAACCCTTTGGAGGTGTGTGTCCCATTATATCTGGCATAAAAGAAACACTGCATTTCAGAAAAAGAACATTATACCAACAGTGAAATATGGTGGTGATAGTGTAATGGTCTTGGGCCGTTTTACTGCGTCAGGACCTGGAAGACTTGCCGTGATAAATGGAACTATGAATTCCGCTGTCTACCAAAAGATCTTTAAGGAGCATGTCTAACCATTTGTTCGTGATCTCAAGCTGAAACGAACTCGGGTTCTACAGCTGGACAAAACACACCAGCAAGTCCACCTCTGAATGGCTGAAGAAAAACAAAATGAAGACTTTAAAGTGGCCTAGTCAAAGTCCTGACCTGAATCCTATTGAGATATTGTAAAGATTAGTGGGCCAAAAATTCCTCCAGAATGCTGCAAGTTATTGCAAATGCTTGGTTGCTGTTGTTGCCGCTAAGGGTGGCATTAATAAGTTAATAGTCAATCGCTTTTTCACACAGGGCCATAAAGGTTTGGATTTTTTTCCTTCCCTTAATAATAAACACTTTAATTTACAAATTTTGTGTTTATTTGTGTTGTCTTTGACTACTATTTTAATTGGTTTGATGTTCCGAAACACTTAAAGGTGACAAACATGCAAAAAAAAAAAAAAAAAAACTGAAATGAGGAGGGGGCAAACACTTTTTCACACCATTGAACAATCAAATGTAGGAAATCGATGGACCATTTTTCCAAGGACATGGTATGTAACCATGATGCCAAGTTTCAGCTTTGAAGGTACTCGGGAAGACCCCGATGTGACACAGGAGGGGTCTTGTATTAGATGGCCATATCAAACAAACCATCAAATTTTGGAAAGTGTTGTAGATACTCGTGAAGACCCAAAACTATTTGAGGTGTGTCAATACCTGTATCGAAAAAACAGTCAAATGTAGAAAGGTGAAAATCTGTTTTTCCAAGGACAATAAACACTGTGCCAAGGTTTTAGCCGTGTAGTTACTTGGGAAGTGGGAGCATTGGTGATAAATTAGTGAAGGCTTTGGCGTTTATAGCTGTATGCATATATTTAGTTTTTTTTTTATTTGCTTTCTTTTTTCTGTCCTATATGCAAATTGCAAAAAAAAAAAATCATATTAAATATATATTTAAAAAAAGAAAATACACATTTTTTTTATTTATATTGCACAAATAATTTTTGAATACAGTTTTCAAGAATAATAATTATTTAATTTCTTACACACCATGTTCGCAAGCTTTCTTATTTATTTACTTTCAATTTACGCCACGTGTCTGTTGGAGAAAGAGAGCTAGGGGAGAAAAAGCGCCCCTTCCACCCACCGCCGAGCATATATCCACACAGCCGCACACCACTGTCCAGTGCTGCATGCATAAAGCTCTGTAGCACTATTAATTACTACGCTTTTGTGCAATACTATCAGCCCCATCTAAACGGATTAGTGGGCCAGAGGGTGGTCTCAGATATGCTTGTGTTCCACCGCTCGAGTCAGCAGGTCACAGGATACACGGCCGACACACACACACACTCACACACACACACACACACACACACACACACACACACACACACACACACACACACACACACACACACACACACACACAGCAGCTAATATATTACAAATATTCAAGAGCTGTATTGTCATATGTACAGTGAACACAGGAGAATGGAATTCTTACTGCAATAGTGCTCCTAAACTATAAACAAAAATGCATAGAATTAAAAGCTTATTAAGTCAGAAAATTCATATAACTCAAATATTGTACAGACTACACAAAATGAACTAAATGAATTGAAATTTTTAACGAGCAATAACAGGACAGCTGGAATGTGCAAGGACATGATAAGCAATGACGCAGCCAAGGTTCAGCTTTGTAGGTACTCGCCAAGACCCCAATCCATCTAAGGTGTTGCATTCGATGGAAATACTCAGGAAGACCTCGATGTGATACTTGGGAGGTCTTGCATTCGATGGTGATATCAAACGAACCATCAGACGAAGAAAGGTCAGAAGATCTTACTTTTACCAAGAACACGATAAGGAATCACGGCGACAAGATTCAGTCTGTAGGTCCTTGCAAAGATCCTAATCCATCCTAGGTGTTGCGTACGATGGCGATAGCAAGCGAACAATCAAACATAGGAAAACGAAAACCCCTCCGTTTTCCCAAAGACATGGTAGATAATCACAGTGCAAGTTTCAGCTTCGTACTCAAGCAGACCACAAAATGTCTCTGGAAGGGTCTTGTGTTTGATGACTATATCAAACAAAACATTGAATTTAGGAAAGTGAGAAGCAATACATTTTTCAAGTACATAATAGAAAATCAAGATGCCAAGTTTCAGCCTTGTAGGTATTTTTTGTATTCACCATGTCAGGATTAGTCTTCAGCAAAATACTAATGACCATATCGGGGTGTAAAAATTGCAGTATTCCTGGGTGTTTTCTTAATACACCATTTTAAAATGTACAAAATGGAAAAACTTAAAACAAAGTGATAAAAAAAGTAATGCGATGAGAGGTACAGTGAACAGAACAGTAGAGAGAGTATAGTTACTAATGAGCATCATGGTAATTAAGCTTCTTTAAATGCAGTTCATATAAAGAATGTTTCTGTAGTTCACAATGTCCAACCACTCCACAGATACTAAACACAAAAGTAACGAAGAAAGCAGCACGTGGAATTTCAATCTGCTACAATTAGTAAGGTTAGACTTAATTACAAACTTCATTTGCATGTAAATATATACTCACTCTCTCTTCACGTTGGCCAGGCATGAATAAACGTCTGAGGATTAATTCCACACTCGCGTGGAATGTGAATGCCCTCGAAAAATGGAAATATGAAGTTCATGGCTTCGCCTCCAGGAGGCACCAAAGGTCTAAGCTACAGAGCCTGTCATAAGAGCCTCGAAACTGAAATTAATACAATATATTTACCAAATAAATACAACAAATATACTTAACAGTCAGAGTCTTTGGTTTTGGCCAACTTAAAATTGTAAGTAGGCTTTAGCAGAAAAAAAAATCTAATTAAATAAAACTTTATTAAGGACATGAAAATGAAAAGCCTTCAATTTAAACTGTTTCCAAGTCCACTATATTTCCAAAAGTCAAAAAAAAAAAAAAGTGCAAGTAAATTGATTTTGTTCGTTTGTGTTAAGTGCCATACAGCGCCTTGCGAAGGTATTCACCCCATTGCAATTTCCACATTTTGTTATCTCACAATTCAAAGGTATTATATGATGGTTCAAATCAGTTCATATACAGACCATGCCCACAACTTTGAACATTTTATATATTTTTCATTGTGAAGCATATAACAAAAAATAGGACAATATAACTGGAAACTTCAGTACTTTGAAGAGCCACCTTTTGTAGAAATTACAGCTGGAAGTCGCTTTGGATAAGTCTCTGAGCTCGCCACTGGGATTTTTGCTCATTCACCAGGGTAACACTGCTCCAGCTTCTTTTAG
>JAOUQT010024873.1:0-11647 GCA_025769995.1 Xyliphius kryptos
GCTGTATTGGCCGCAAAAGGAGGCCCTACACCATACTAATAAATTATTGTGGTCTAAAACTAGGTGTTTCAGTGTTATTTTCTAACCCCTGTATATACAATTCACACTTTACATTATTGCCGTAAAGTAGATTCAAATTTTACACCAGTATATAATGCAATTCAGTTCACTTTTATTTATATACCACTTTTTACCATTGATTATAGAAGTGAAATACAGGATATAATCAAGAAGTTTTTATACAGTAAGATACTACTTATCCATAATGAGGAAACCAGACAGCGATAGTAGTTTGGACCTCTCCCTGAAATGATAAAAGGAAAAAACCTTGGTAGAGAATGAGGAAACCCATTAGCATTTGGGTGATAACAGAGTAAAACAATCTGTGAATGTGTTTGTAGCGGTGAGAGTATGTATGTTTTTTATCATCAAATGACATCTTTTCCAGAATTATCCATACAATTTCAAATAGACAGTGTAATACCACATGTTGTAAGCCACCCTCAGTCCTGACCACTCCCAAATATCAAATGTGTGTAGAATTATTAGACAAAAAATACTACACTGATATAAACAAGATGTTTTCAGGAAGAAGGGGACAAAATAACAGATTAAACAACTCACTGCTTGATATTGTCCATCCCTAACTTTTTTTTAAATGTATTGTAGGTCTATAAAGCAGGAATGGATGTACAGTTTTATATTAGCTAAATGACGTTGAACATCTGGAAATATCTTGAGTTAGTATGGCCTGCAATGAAATGAATTTCAAAGTAAATGTAAGGCACACTTCCATTTTGCTTTCTCCATACAAACATGTTTATAATTTTACACTACGACATGATTCAGTAAACCAAAATAAAGTTTTATAGCAAAGAGTGTTAAGCTGATAGATTTATTTATTTATTGCTTTAACGTCATTCTCAGCACCAGTGTCTATTCTAATGACAGGAACACGGTCATACTCATACACAAGTCTCATATCATACACAAAGTCACATATCAATACACAATTTAATGACAATTAAATTATGCTGATAGACAGGTGTATATATGTGTCTGAATGACAAATCTCCATGTATAAACACTGAGGTAAGTACAGAGATGTAAAGGAGTTTTTATCTGGCTCATCGAGTAGTAACTCAGAGGAGGATAAACGCAACACTGACACGATAATTACATGATTTATGTTGTTCTGCTACCTACAATCACCATGGTACTTTTCTACTGCTGATTCATGAGGAAAAGTACTGGAAAGCTTTGGATGTCAGATCAAAATATGCTTATAGTAACATTGCTCTAAATAAATGGTTGTGATCGATCTTAAAAGTAGTCAAGAAATGTTCTGCTCCTCTGGCTCCTGCTTGTCTGAGGGATGTGTTCAAATGATGGATAGAGAACAATCATTGGTTCAGCCAACTGATCAGGTTTGTTTTTAATTATAATCAGTGAAATTTCTTTTTGCTAATATATGTATCTCTAAACTTAAACTAAACTGTTAGAGAATGTTGAAATATGTCTGTGACCTAAAAATAAGCCTAGGTTACAGCACCACAGTTAGAGTCATGGAGGAGCTTGTTTCTCAGCTGTGGAGAAGTGTGTGTTGCTGCATGGTTGGGAGGCATTCATTAATTATAGTGCTCGAAGGAACAGAACTGCCATGCTTCTAAACTTACTGCCCTTCACTTCCTCTACTCAGAGGGATTTCTTAACTCACCATATAAACACTTTAAATATCTCTCTATTGCTATGTGTGTGTGTGTGTATAAGAGAGAAAACAACTATTATAACAAAGAGCTTAAAGCCATGTATATAAATGCTGAGGTAATGTACAGGATATAAAAAATATTTAGTGAAAGTAAATTTCAGAACTAGGCCATTTGTGAAGATTTGAAATACGGAGCTCCTCTTTCTTTGAAGGTGCTACCATTGTCATCATATTTTTAATTTGAAAACCAGGAAATTGATTTTAAATATAAATTTTTACATTTTAAAAACTGTATACATTTTTTATTTTCTATACCTGCTTAATCCTAGATTGGATCATGTGGAAGTCGGTGCTTGGGCAAAAATCTTGGCATGAACAATGTGGCACCATTGCATTGTAGGAAACGCATACTCAAAATTTATAGACATGAATTAGCCTAATGCATGTCTTTGGACTGTTGGAGGTAACTGGAGCACCCGGATGAAACACACATTGACACAGAGACCAGGATATCCCACCCACAGACCCCCTGGGCCTTCTTGCTATGAGGTTGCAGTGCTAACTTCAAAAAGCACTATATGCATTGCTGTGGGTTTTTTTTTATATCTTTACTGTCTGTAATCTCTGGATATTTATTTTTGCATTCTTTTGCAAAAAAATATATTAAAAAATACAAATAATTACATATAACAGTTACTTACAGTTATTATGATTTGTATAATATTTATAGTGTATTTTATATACCTTTGTCTAGAATATTCTGCTGATACTGCTTTATGTGTGTTGATGCTTTTGTTTCTTTTTATATTCATTCATTCTCAACCCCAGTTCCTCTTATTATTTACCTGTCTAATTAGACCACCGGCAGTGTATCATTACACAGGCTGCTGCCAGGCTGAAATAAGCTTTACCTGTGACAGCTGAACAGAAGGTTAAAATATCTAAACACAACATATCACTTGTGCTTGATTTATGGTTTTTTGTCACAAACTACTACTGCAGACTGTTTTCTTTTTGGGATATCCATTATGATATCCAAACGCTTCAAACTGTATTTGCATGTTGTTTACGTCCCTGCTGGTTAGCCTGATATGAGCTCGTGTGACACTGAAATTGTTTTGAATTGGAAAATGTGATCAAATGGAATGCAACACCTGGGGGTTATAAAATGTAGCCTAATTAATCAAATTACTGATTTGGAAATTTTAGCCAAGCATGTAAGTGATCTGCTATTTGAGTTGGCTAGTGCTGCACTTTATTATATAATATTTTTTTATTTGTCAATATAGTATTGAGTTAAATAAATTGTTTAAGGTTATAATGACTTGCAATGGGTTGAGTGATTGGTAACAGTTTGAGTGCTTTGTTAATGTGATGCCGAAAGCAATGGTGTCAATTCAGACTGTATATATATATATATATATATATATATGTGTGTGTGTGTGTATGTATGTATTTAATACTAATATTATATAATATTATAAATAATATTACCTAAATTAATATGAGTATTCACTGGTATTGCTTTATGTATCTATTTCTAGGCTGTAAAAATTTTTATTACTTGATTCATTTGTACTCTAGCAAAAATTATTTTTGTTATTTTTATTTTATTTAATGCACTGCATATTTGTTTCACACTTGCCATCAGAGCGCCATGTGGTGTGTGTATGCAGGCACTGATAATTTGTCTTACTTTCAGCATGGTTAAGAAAAGCATACCACATTCAACTGCCATCGGCGGTACAGACGATTTGTAACACATGTTACAAATATGCTCCTGGTAAGCTGCTAACAAGGTCACTGATTTGTTTGGGCTTCAAATAATGGCCCCATAATGGCTATATAAAGTTTATTACAGTGTGTGTGTGTGTGTGTTTTTGCATTGAAATATCTGTAACAGAGCTCTCTGTTTCTATGGGAGAGACACAAAATGGCTGTGACAGCTCTTGTCATAAAAACTAGCAGCGTGCTGATGATTATATGCTCCTCATGTGTCAACAACCCAACAAAACTGTAGTCATTTTCCCTTGCACTATTACCCACATGTCCACTATTCCAGCTACTATACAAGAGAACTAAGAAAGATGGAGGAAGGGAAAGAAAGAGGAAAAATGACTGGAGGTGTGTAGGGGTGAAAAACAGGAATTGCAAAAGTGGCACACTCAGCTCTTTATGCATCAAGATGTGCAGCCATCTGTGGGTAGACAGGCACGTGTCTGACCATCATTTGTCCGGTGCTGAGTGTGAGGTGCCAATGTGCTTGCCATTGCTCGTCGTGCATCTATGTGATGTATGAGATTCTCCTGTGGCGTGATTACCGAAGCGGTACGGGGGAACCATGCTCCTCACCTCATCAGTTCCAGAGTCTGCACCACACTGCAAACCACAAAACCACCACAATGCAATCATGTTTCACAGTGCACTCACACACACACACACTTTCACACAATCATAAACACCCACACACATGCCACAGTACCCAGAGTATTACAAAAAAGCCTGACCAGATCAATCAGATCACAGGCAGAAAATTAGAATTTTAGCAGAATGGTCATATACACAAATTAAAAAGAATGGTTATGTTATTTTAATCTACTTGTGTAAGAGTGACAAAATGTACAAGTCACTCGAGTGGCACCTGGATTAACTTTAAATTATTAATTTATTTATTTATTTATATTTTTGCAAACAAAGCGAATATTTTCACTAGTGTCCCATAGCTATTGAATACTAATATACATGAATCAATACTCGTCCATTCATTCATTCATTCATTTTTCATACCCGCTTAATCCTAGTTTTAGGTTCACAGGAAAGCCGGTGCCCATTCCTAAACATGGGTGCGAGGGCAGGAACAGCCCTAGAAAGGGCGCCAATACATCATCGGGTGCACACACAATCACATACTAACGGGCAATTTATAGACACCAATTAACCTATCATGCATGAATGCGGGAGAAAACCAGAGCAACCAGAGAAAATAATAATATGTGTTTCTGTATGTTTGTGAATGTGTGTGTGTGTGTGTGTGTTACATTATTTGAGCTTGTTCAGCTTTGTACTGGAAAAATACCTGTCCCTGTTAGCAAGCGACAAACTTGAATAGAGCAATACTACTGGGTAACAACTGGAATATAATTGTTTTGAATCCTATGAGATAGAGTGAGAAGGAAAAGATACCTCTGAACCTGACCGGAGCAGCTCAAGGTCTAGCTCCTTCCATGTGTATCCCCTGTCTTATCTTCTTTTTACCTCTTAAAACCCTCACACAGAGACAGTATTATAGCACAACAACATAACGTTTTACATCCAAAATTATTTATATAAAGCATAATGTTCTGATCATAAATATCAGGTATGATTTGATTTTACATGAACTTTTCCCTGGCTCTTATTTACCACTATGTGTGGTTTACCTCTAATCAGTATTTGATATTTTTCCCAAGCTATTAAATGAATTGTTATGGACTATCACATAAACACACACTTCACCTTGTTCAAATTAATCATAGTCTTTCTTCATCCATTGCTTGTGTCTTGTTTTGATTGGCTTTGTACTGACGAATGATGTGAGCCATTGAAGTTTGTCCTAGTAGGGTTATGTTATGACCAATTTGCCTGGCCAAGGGAGTAACTTCAGAAGAGTTGAGGTTGTGGTCAGTCATACCATCTAATGACTTTACAGCTTATGGGTAAATATGAGTGATTGGTTATTTTACTAAATGTGTGAGCAGGCTCTCTGAGACTTATAAGCCAGGCTTGTCCTTTGGGCAGATCTGGCTGGTGTCACACAGAGGGCAATGTTGTGGCAGCATGACCTGCTGATGCCTTCAGGGTTAAGTAGAGTCAGGATACATGTGCAGCACCCTTGCCTGTAGGCTAGACCTGAACTCAAAACTCCTACTACCCCCAAAAATGGAGATAAGGAGCCTTAGTCACTAACAACATAGACTTACATGCTGATATTCATTCTCTTACAATGTCAAAGCTGTGCAGTTGCCAGACTAGCAGTCAAAATAGATTCATATACATATATGGCACACTATCAAAATACAGAAGTATACCATGGACAAGGAATGGGTTAAGGCACAATATGTTAGTGAGAGTTTGAAGTGGAAAACCGAATTTCTAAAGTCTGTGTCTGATTTTGTTATATAATGTACCGCACACAAGATTCTTTGTCCTACATCAAAGCAAAGGAAGTTCTTCCAAACTTCCCTATTTCAGCGCCTGAACATGGCTAGGCCCCTCTACTAATCTGAAGGCGGAAAAGGTGATAACATAGCCTCTGTCCTTTAACCCCAACTGAGTTCATAGTCATTTGTCTGTGTTAAAGCACTTTTAGATGGTGGCATCCACTCAGTCAGCAATTCATGCCTGTAAAATGTAGTTGTAGCTGAGCCTCACATGGTTTTTGGAGATTGAAACATAAGTATTTTACTTGAGTGTCTCTCTCTATTTATGTAGGGTATTATTGTGTTATTGCCAACTTCCAGTGTACCTAGCGCTAACTCAACTAACTCAAGTGGGAAGGATATATATATATAGATAGAATGGATAGATTTGAGTCTATTCATTTGAGTATTATAAATGTCTAATTTGTCAAATATCTGTTTTAAATGTAGTGTAGTGTGTCTGTGCAATATCTTGCTTTTAGATAATGTAAGTTAAGTTAGTGATTCTGCTTAGTGCACCAAATACAGCAGTAAAAAAATAGATATGTATAGTGCTGGGTTAAGTGAGATGCATACTGGAATTTTCTGGGTGAAGTAGTGGAGGCCACATCAGCTACTGGCATTTTTGTAACTACATTAAACAAACCCTCGGAAGGCCTCAATGATGCATGCAATCTTAATTTTTATTACCACAATTTATTATACACTCCCCCAGCTAATGACAGATCCAACTGTCATTAACAGATTAATTATAATTTCTCCCTGTGTGTGCACTCAGACTGTGAGAGAGCATGCACACAGCGTGGGCAATGTTCTGTGTGTATGCAGGTTATGGGCTCCATAACAATGATTAAATTAACAAAATACCTAGGAGTGAATAATGACCTAAAAGAAATACAAATTTAGATGTTTTGCTGTCTCTCTAGTGTACCACAGTGTAAACAAAGTCAGGCCTCTGAGCAAAACATTTAATGTCAAAGTTATTCGTCCATATCTTCCCCTGATATCTTGCATCTGTCTGATAACTCTGTACTTTTACGCATACTTTTCTTTCTCTTCATTTTTCTACTTCTAATTTGAATCTCTGAACTGACCTCCTCCATACAGTCAGTGTACTGTTCAAAATTAAATCATCCACTTTAACCTCGCACTTTCTGCTTTTCTTTGTCCTCTTGTCTTCCCTGCAGCTCTGTCAGAGCTGGAATAGAGCCTTTTTTGCCCTGCATCCGCCTTTGTGTCACAGCCGAAATTGATAGAATGGCCACTGACAGTGCTATCAACACAAAAAAAGGACAGAAGGGGCCTTTAACAACAGATGACCCACCTTGCCTTATGTTTAATACAGATGTAGAGCAGGGCTTTTGCTTCTTCTCCATACTGCACATCTGAACTTTATCATTTTACAATGCAACACACTAAATACACACTGTAATACAGATTCTTATAAATAAATGTCCAACAGTCTGACACGTTCTGCAGTTTCTGTTTTGTAACACTGGAATATAATGAATATAACTTAAATTCATTCAAATTAATTTAAATCAATTAAAGTTATGGATGCATTAATATATTTTTTGATAGAAAAATAGGGGCGTATGTTTCTCCAAAACCCTTTTAGCATTAATGGTGCCTTCACAGATGTGCAAGTTACCCATGCCATTGGCAGCTGGACACTAACACACCCCATACCATCAGAGATTTTGGCTATTTAACTTTGCATTGATAAAAACCCAGACAGTCCTTTTCCTTTTTGGCATGAAGGAGACAACATCCATGATTTCTGAAAACAATTGTAGAAAGTCTATGTCAGATGAGCTTGGGCCCAGAGAAGCTGGCGATGTTTCTGGGTGTTGTTGATATATGGCTTTCAATTTCAGATTTTTAACTTGCACTTGCAAAGAATTGTGCTAACTGACAAGCCCATATGGTAATATTTGTTAAAGAATAATTTTAGTTTATAATACAGTGTCTGCTGAGGGATCAAAGGGTCGTGAGCAGTCAATGTTGGTTTTCAGCCTTGCTGCTTACTTTCAGATATTTCTATGATATCATGGACTTTAGATGATGAAGTCCCTAAATTCCGTGCCATTGCACATTGAGAAATGTTGTTCTTAAACCATTGGACTATATGTTCACACAGTTTTTGAGTGAACTTCCCCCAAGGCATGCTTGTGAACATCTTTTCTTGACCCTGTACCAACTCTTTTGGAACGTGTTGCAGGCATCAAACTTGAAAGAGAATATTTGCAAAAAAAAAGCAATTGCATTTATTCATTTGAACATTAAATAGTTTGCTTTTTTATAATAATAATCTTTGATACTTTATTGATCCCCGTAGGAATTTTTTTTCTTTGCATTTAACCCATCCAGAGCTGAACACCTGGAGCAGTGAGCTGCCCCACTGAGGCACATGGGGAGCAGTTAGGGGTTAGGTGCCTTGTTCAATAGCACCTCATTCATGACTTGCCTAGAGTGGGGTTTAAACCAGCGATCACTTGGAGCCCAGACCTTTACTCCATCCATTAATCCACAGCTGACCCAAAAGTTTTTTGTGTATTCAAATGAATATAAGTTGAAAAAGATTTCATGAGAAGCATAGTGCACTGAGTTTGCGAAACCTCAGTCTTTACAAACCTTTAAGCTTCATTTGAACATCAGATGATTTCAGGAACGGAGAAGAGAGAGCTTCATTAAAAGGGTTCTCATGGCTGAGCAAGCTACATCACAGCCTTACATCACCAAGCACAATGCAAAAAATGCATGCCACCACTGGAACCTAAAGCAGTGCAGATGTGTTCTCTTTAGTGAAAAATTACACGTATCTATCTGGCATGTTTATAGATGAGTCTGGTTTTGGTGGTTGCCAATAAAATGGTACAGAACTGTCTGATTGGCCAGGCCCCCTAGCGTACCATAAGATTTTAGACAATACATGACTGTGCACCATGTACAAAGCAAGATCTATAAAAACATGGATGAGGTAGTTTAGTGAGGAAGAATTTAAATGAGTCCTGACTTAAACCCAATAAAACACCTTTGGGATTAATCAGGGTGGAGACTGTGAACCATGCCTTCTTATCCAGAATGAATGATCAGACATTCCCATAAAAATGTTAAAGCTATGGATTATGAAACGGATGTCAATCAATTCAGTTGGCAGGTGAGTGAATACTTTTTTCAATATAGTGTTTTATCATGTGGACATGTGATTTTGGAGCAAATTTTAAAAATTATATGTAAACTTTAACAGAAAACAGGCTTCTGTTTCAGTTGTTGTTTTTGGAGAGATGTTTGTTTTTCTGTGATTTAATGTCCAGTGTAGATTAGCTTAGCATATGCTACAATAGTTTGTGATGTAGAATCATAGTTGTGACTGTGTTATCAGTTTTATGGACATAAGCTTAATCTGCTGGACCAAAGTGACTGATACATTAAGATCCACTGTGGTAACATGCCTGTTATTGGTAATTCTCTCTCCTTAACTAAGCTGCTTTTTCTCTATAAAGCTATTGTGGGTGATTCATTTCGTTCGGAATGTAAATCAGGTATGACGGCAGAAACTGCTTGACACAGCTGGCTTAAGTGATGATTATTGAAACAAGAATAGAAAGAATTAAAATGAGCAGGTGAAAAATAAAACAAGAACAAGAAAGAGGCTTGCCAACCTTAAAGGATTTAAACAATTATAGTGTTATATAAAGAGAAAATGCAGTAGCGGAAGAACACCTGTGTGAAAGTGGCTCAAGCCAGGGAAACATGCACATTGCAAGGTATTTGGCTGTGTCTCAGCAACTTTTGCAGTGCTGGAGGCTCTTTGCTTCTACTGCGCCAAGGTTTAAACACTGAGCAATATTCTCATGTATGGGAGACCTTCAGCCTGCATATAAACATAGTTATCCTGGATCATCATGCAGGTGGTATCCTGCTTATTAAATGTTTTCAGCAGTTGGTTCCTGTCTACATGCCTATGTGCCCCTTTAGATCTTAAATGTTTCATCAATGTGAGTCTATTAGCTAATGACAGGGAAATCAGATCAACCAGATTCAGGATTTTCTCTGTGATATTCACTTTTAAATGTTCTAAAGGAAGTGTGACACCTACTTGCTAGATTAGCTAAATAACTTGCTAACTGCATATGTGACAGACGGATAAAGTGTCATACCTTAATAATGCATTTTAATAAATCAATCCTTCAATGAGAAATTCACAATAAAAATCATAGTCAGACTTTATATACATACTTTCTGTAAAGTGAACTATGAGTTCTATGACTCCCTAATGGCTAGTCCACAGCATAAGAATCTACATTACGGGAATTTTATATTATTTGTAATCTGTAGGAAGGCATGGTGGTGCAGTGGATAGCCTTGCAGCAAGCAGATCCCGGGTTTGAACCACGGGTGGGGTGACTTGGGAAGTTTCTGTGTCGAGCTTGCATGTTCTCCCCGGGTTTTCTTCGGGTGCTCCAGTTTCCTCACGCATTCTAAAGACATGCATGATAAGTTAATTGGTGTCTCTAAATTGCCCATTAGTGTGTAAATGTGTGTGTAATTGTGTGAGTGTGAGCGCCCTATGATGGATTGCCTTAAACTAAGCGGGTGAAGAAAATGAATGAATGAATGTAATTAGTTGTAATTGCAACACATTAAGAAATAAATGAATTAATTAAAGCAGATACAAACAGAGCTGTGTGTTTGGGTGCATGGTGTGTGTGGGTGGGTGTGTGTCTGTGAGTTTTAGTGTTACTCCTTCTCTCTAAGATGGTGAAATGCAGAGACATACTGTGCTGCTAAGACACAGCTCTCCTTCCTCTTTCCTAACAGGATGATGTGTGTATGGGTACGTCTTTGGAATTCGGGTTGTGTAGGCTTGTTTGAGTCAGTGGTAATAATTTGGAGTGTGTGTGTATAAATTTATTGTAGTAGATGTCTCTTGGGTGTTTAAATTTCTCACACTGTGTGAGAAAGTGCAGATCTGCCTTCACAGCGTTACTGTTACATTCTCTACACGCTCTCTATTCTCTAGGCAGCCATGTTTTCGGGTAGCAACCTCGATGAATGTGAGCACTGACTTTGCTCAGGATCTGTCTGTGTGTGTTCAGTCAATGTGCTCAGGTAAACATCTGGCAGTCGTAGGCTTGTGGTAAAGGAAGCCTTGAGACCTGAAGGTACTCGGTTTAATTCCCAGTACCGCCAAGTCACCGCTCTGGGCATGTGTGCTCACTTCACCAATGTGTGTATATACAAATCTGATTCCAAAAAAGTTGGGACAAAGTAAAACTGTAATTAGAACTGATATTGTATTCCCGAAAGAACATAGACAACATATCAAATGACAAAAGTGGGGCATTTTGAAATTTCATGCCAAATATTGGCTCATTTAAAATTTTGTGACAGCAACACATCACAAAATAGTTAGGATGGGGCAATAAGAGGCTGGAAAAACCAAATTGGCCCCAGAAGGGGCAACTCTAGAAATTTCTGTGTGGAGTTTAGAAAATTAATGAATGAATAGGTCAATTGGCAACATGACTGGGTATAAAAAGAGCATCTTGGAGTGGCAGTGGGTCTCAGAACTAAATATAGGAAGAGGATCACCATGCAACTTGTCTCCTCAGTCCCCAGACATTTACAGACTTTCTCAAGCTCTATTTCTCTCTCTGTTGTCTATCTCTCGCTTTCTCTCAATTCAATTCAATGAGCTTTATTAACATGACCGTATCTGTATACAGTTTTTTTTCAAATCATTATAGAGAATAAA